>RJWM01024491.1:5301-30808 GCA_004363535.1 Dasyprocta punctata | reverse complement strand
GTTTTGGTAAGTTCTGAGCTATATTAAGCCAGATGGTTTATCTTAAATATGTGACTGCTAGGCTCGAGCAAGCCCCACAAACCCCTGCAGTCTCAGCCCTGACCAAACTAGCCCCAGTGCCTTTCCCAGCCCAAACACATTACTGGGTGTGTGCCCTTATCCTAGTGGGAATGTTGCTTGGGTTACTTACTAGGAACCGATTACTCAATCCTTGCGAAGTGCAAAGAATCACTTATGAAGGGAGGACAAGGTCAGGGCTTAGACATTTCCCCTGACCTCTGAACACGGTGCTCAGGCCCCGAGGAAGGTCACCTCTGTCTGGTGGGAATTGCCATCAGCTATTTGTATGCAATGGCAAGAATCAAGTCAACCAGTGGAGGTGTTGGTGGTGGGGCCCGGGGTGTCTCTGGTTGGGGTTCAGTGTTCTCTCTGCTGGGAGAAAGGCAGAAGAACTCTTTCCTGCTTCCTTGACCCCACCTCTGACCCAGACTGGCAAACACATGTCCTCTTGGACAGGAGGGTCACGGCTTGAGATCCGAGTTCTTCCCCAGAAAAGGTCCCTATTCTAGCATCTGTAATCTAGTTGGCAATTGGAAGGGGAAAAATCTGTGGCATGCTGAGGGCCTTCCCCAAATACGTTCTGAGGAAAATCAGTTCAAGGACATCGCACAGAGACGACGGAGGGTTTGTGGCCCTGGAGGCCTCGCATTCCCATGAGAAACCAGGGGGCACTGAAGAGCAGCGCCGGTCACGAGGCCTGGGTGTCCCACACACTAACTGATGACTGCGACAAGTCTCGGGACCTTTGTGCGCACAGTTCCACCGCGTGTTACAATGGGTTTATCCCTGCCGGAGCGCTGAATGTTCACCTCCGCCCTAAGCGGAGGTGATGTCACA
The DNA here is from genome assembly GCA_004363535.1 of Dasyprocta punctata. NCBI lineage: Eukaryota > Metazoa > Chordata > Mammalia > Rodentia > Dasyproctidae > Dasyprocta > Dasyprocta punctata. The sequence continues at coordinate 29,911 of RJWM01024491.1, read as the reverse complement.
TGGGCTGTGGTGGAGTAGTCTTAGCACTGTAAATGGGCAAACCAGCGCTGCCCCGGACCACAGAGTGCTGCAAGACACCAGCGCAGCACCATATATGTCTAATTTATGCCATAGGGTGGACAGCGTGCACCTGACCCAGAGGTCCAAGTGAGAGAACTCATGGGACGCACCAGTGATCGCCCTTCCTATGTGAGCCGCCTGATTCCTCTGGTCCTGAGCGTTAGCTTTACAGTTGAGACTGCTCTTTGGAGAAGTGAGAGTTGATGGCATGCTTTGGCACAGTGGCTGGCACTCTGGTGCTCACAGCCTTTTAGCCTCCTGGTATCTCTCTTGCCCCAGGACACATCTGACTGGTCTAGACTGTCAACTGGCTGGGTGTGGTGGCTCATGCCTGTAATCCCAGCATTCAGGAGGCTGAGGCAGGAGGATCGCTGTGAATTTGAGCTCACTCAGCCTGGGCTACAAAGTGAGTTCAAGGCCAGCCTGAACTGCATAGTGAAATTCTGTCTCAAAAAAAAAAAAAAAAAAAGACTGTTAACCTACTTTGAACTTCAGGTTACATAACCAGGGGCCTGCCCCAGAGGGTGAGGTTGTGCTGGCACCTGCACAGCCCCGACAGTGAAGGGCTCTTTCAAGGTGCCCTGGGTGCCTTGCTTGCGCCCTCCTGGTCCGGATCCTGCATTTCTGACCAGTGCTGTGGCCCTTGACTAGCAAGGAGCACTCATATGGTTTAGCGCCTAGCACTGGACCCTCGACACCAATGGGGGCGCTTCCACTGTGAGCTTCGAGTTGGATGTGCGTAATGCTTGGAAAAGAGACACTGGTACTGAAATTGTTTTCTTTGTAAAATAACACTAAGTCCCGTGGGCTGACCTGGCTGCCGATCTTGGTTCTTTGAGAACATTGCAGGAGGTTAAGCGGCCGCCCGGAGCTGCAGGGCGACTTGGCAGGAGGTTAAGCGGCCGCCCGGAGCTGCAGGGCGACTTGGCAGGCCCCGGTCAGACCTCCAGCTCCCTGGTCCCCGAATGCCCCCCGCCTCTGCTGCCTGGACGGCTGTCCTCGCCGTGTCCTCACGGCCACAGTGGCATGAGTGAGCTTCCCTTTGCCAGGCAGGTCACCCAGGTCACCTTTAATAGTAGTCTCTTGCATTAGAGGACATAGTTTGGGGTGTTGGACCCTCACTGCCCCGAGGTCCTCTGCTCCTCTCTCTAAGGGCTCCGCCTCCTCCCCACTTTTGCAGCCAGGGACCTCAGGGGCAGCCCAAGCCCTGACTTTTTGCTTCCCGGGTGAAGCAAAAGGTGTTCTGTCCCAGGAGCTGAGGAACAGCTGGGGCCTCTCCCCCAGACCAAGCAAAGGGGCAGAGGCATGAGGGACTTGGGGCCTTTGTTAAAGGTGCACAGTGAGGTAGTGGAAGGAGGCAAATTTACTTCATTGAAAGGATGTTTTTCCAGTTGTTAGAGGAGCCTCAGAGAATCTACAGAGAAACCTCTATGGCCCGCTTGGCTCATGCATCTCCCATGGGGTCTCTTCTGAGAGTCTTAGTCCAGTCCCTGTGGTCGTAACGTGTGACCTGAGATGGACTCTACAGGGAGGCTCCTTGTGTCTCAAGCTTTGGAGGTCCAAGAGCATGGTGGTGGCGTTTACATGATCTGTGCTGCTCTGCGCATGGTGGAAAAGCAGGAGGACGAGTGGGCAGAGAGGACAGGACCAAGGGCCACTTGCTTGAGGACAAACCGCTCTTGGATAACGACCTGCTTTTGTGGGCTATGTTGAACACTTCGTGTAGGTGAAGCTGTCAAGGCTGAAATACTGACAGGCCCTGCCCACCACAGTCCCCTACCCTGGCAGTTAGATTTGGGCTTGAATTCTGGGGGGACAAACCGTACCCAAGCCATAGTGGTGATTCTTGTTCTATATGCGATGGGGTTAAAGGCCAGGAGACTCCCGAGGCTTCTTCTAAGCCATTGGATCGGGTGGCATCCAGCCTGGCTTCCACGGAACTCTGGGCCCTGGGATGGCTTAGTTTCTTAGGTCCCCACCGTAAGGTTTGAGCAAGAAAGGAGCTACTGCCCCCAGGACAGCAGGGCTAGCACAAGTGTCTGTGGGGATAGAGCACAGGACCGGTGGACCTGTCTCTCCTTTGAAAGCACTCATTCTTTCTACACTGCTTCTGTGATGTCCACGGGCAAAGCGAGAGGCAAGGGTTGACCTTTGCTGCAGGGCAAAGGTCCTCCTCCCCCTCCCCGTCTGCCTCTGGAGCCTCAGGTGGTGTGGGGGAAGGGAGGAGGCCAGAAGGTCAAGTTTGTGTGAGAAAATAACGCAAGTAAGCAGAGGTCTTGTAAAATCAACTAAAAAAACCTTTTAAGTGATTTCAGAAAATAAATATTGCAAGATACTTTGCTTTCTTGTGCCTATGGCTAAAAGATGAGTGTTCAGATGAAAATCTCATTTCATTTTCTGACCTTGGGACTGTCCCAGAATAAAAAATTAAGCATGGCTGGGTGTGGTGGCACATGCCTGTAATCCCAGCACTGGGGAGACTGATGCAGGAGGATCGCTGTGAGTTCGAGGCCAACCTGGGCTATGAAGTGAGTTCAAGATCAGCCCGAACTGCATAGTAAAAACTCAAAAAGGCAAAAAACAAAACAAAACAACAACAACAAAAAACACAAAAAACCCCACTTTGCCACAAGGAATGTAAACATTATGTACTACAAATATGTACTAATAAAAAAATAAATACTCAAGTTCCTCCTTCCTGTGACTCCTGAATCTTCCGGTCCTCTCCCCTTTCCCAGCTAACTTCTGGTCATCCTGCAGGCCAGGGCCTGCTGTGGGGATACCGAGTTGGGGACGTCACATCCAGGTAGGGGTGGGATACACGCACCCCAGCAGGAGGAAGGCTGGGGTCTGCTGGGCTGAGATGAACCTGGCTTTGGAGACCGGCTCCAGTGATGGGCCATGGGGCTGGGAGCGAGTTATCCACTTTCTGGCCATGCTTTCTCTGTAAAGAGGCAGCAAGTGTTCTCACCCCCACGGGCTGCCAGGAAGATGGCAGAAAGGACAGTGCAGTGTCACCACTCATCGGGGCCGCCCATCTCCAAACAAAGACACGCCCTCAACATTCAGCCACCAGTCTGGGAGGCCGAGGGAGGCCCCATCGAAGTCGCAGCGAGGACCCCTGCGATCAGTCAGTCACTTTCCCATCACTGGAGAGACTGAGCTGGAAGCTCGGGTGGCCGGGGAAAAGGGGCCCCTCTCTCCGAGCAGAAATCATTTACCTTTAAAGACACAGCAAGAGGGCACAAGTGGACCGTATTCACATCCATAGAAACCTTTTACTTTAAAAAGTACAAAACAATTAAAAAAAATGCAGATCGCAGCATCTGGGGCATATGAGACAGCGAACAATATCAAAGGCACACATTAATTTAAAATTTCATCCTAGGAAGTCAGGTGACCTTTTGGGCCCAGTGTAGGAGGAAGAACAGTCTTTGGAGTTAGTGGACTCCTGACAGCAGTGTTTAAGGTCATCTTTCACCCCCCTTATTCATTCCTGAGGGATGTTTCTGTGTAATTACGGGAGGACGCTCTCCTGAAAGTGGAAACCAACAGAATGCATGGGTAAAACCAGCCAGTTGCAGGCATTGCTTTCCTAACGACGTCAGCCCATCACGACGAGCTAAGGCAGGGGAGAGGCCTCGCCAGCCATGCGACAGCAGACGGGGCACTCCTAGGCAGCAGACCCAGGGCGTGGGGTTAAGATGCACTGTTTTTTTTTTTTTTTTTGCAGCACCAGGGATTGAACTCACAACCTCGCACTTGCCAGACAGGCGCTTAAGTCACTGAGTCAAACTCCCAGCCCTGGTTTTTTGAGGCAGGGTCACACTATGTAGCTCAGGCTGGCCTTGCACTCGTGTTATAGCCCAAGCTGGCCTTGAACTCACAACTCTCCGCCTACCTCAGCCTCCTGAGTACTGGGATTAAAGACGTGCGCCACCACGCCCGGCTAAGATGCACTGTTTTATAGAGTCCATTACCATCTTAAAGACCTGTCTAGGTTCAGACTAACAGAGCTCCGGGTTCTATCTGATGGGAACCAGATTTTCCAGGTCTCAAACCATGTCTGAGTTTGGAGCCATGCCTCAGAAATTCAGCCGGTGCTTGGGGGCTCCAGAGCAGCTGTGTCTAAGCAGAGAATTTCCAGAGGGCAGCTTCTGGCTCAGGGTTGGAGGTTCCCCCAAGGCTGAGTCCATGTGGCTCCCAGACTTGCTAAGATTCTGCTTTTCAGCTGGCTTTAAGGGAAATAAGACAATGACTGGGGCCGGTGGGCATCGGGACCTCGGCCTGGCCTCTGAGGGGTACAGTCAGAGAACTGGAAATGGAATTGGAGCTCGGGGCTCATTCTTTCAACTCAGGTTCTTTGGGCAGCAGCAGAATATTTTATAGAAGAAGTAAAATCTGAGACATTTCCCTTTACTTCTGGTATTGCTTTTCACCTTCTTCCCACTCACTCACGCTTCCCACCACTAACAAAGCACAGTGGAAAGAGACGCTTCAGGCAGCTGCCAACTGACTCGTGCTCAAGACTTGAGGCCAGTGACACAGCAGAGGCAGAGAAGGAAAAGGTCCGGAAGACATGGGGTCCCGAGAGTCCTTCCCCGCCACACAGAGTGTGAGTGTGGCCGTCTCCGAGGAGAGTCTGCCCACTCCCTGACCAACTGGGCTCAGCCCTCACTGGACTCCCTGGCCACGGCTGGGAGACGGGTTAATTTACGAACAGCCAACCGCCCTGACTTCAGTCCAGAGTGGAAGCAGCTGAGATGTGGACCCACGCTGAAGAATGAGTTTCCTGGTACCTGTTGTCACCCGTGCCTTCGAGGACTTTAATTGTGTCACTGGGATCCCCAGGAATGGAACGGGGGGTTCCGGGTGACAGGAACAGCAGCTAAGACCAGATGGGTCAAAGCTCACCTGGGCAGATGTCACTGTGATAAAAGGGTGACACTGAAGGCCACTGCTCTGACCTCTGGTGCCAGCTGGTACCAACCACCCCGCCCATGCCCTGGCCGCCTAGAGCTCTGGGGAGAAAGTGTGTGGTGCGGCCGGCCGGGCTCACACCTGCGTCTCTTCACGCCCGGGTTTGTGGCGTAGGCGTCGTGCTTGCTACACCGGATTTCCCGCCGGCTTTGACACTGGCTGAGCAGCGAGGCGATGAACCGGGCTGCTGCTCCACACGGGCCTCGGAGACCCGACAGCGCCGTCTCTCCTCTCCCGGCCACTGCGTGGGGCCGGCGGGGGCGCCGCCAGGCCAGGGACGAGCTGCAGCGGGGCGAGGATCTGGGGTCCCGGGGTGGAGCCGGTGCCCACTGGTCCAAGCAGGCACCGGGCAGGTCGACGGCTCCGCGGAGCCCACTTGGCCAGGGAGGGCGAGGCTCGTCCGCGTGGGCCGGGCTCCGCGTCAGTCCTGCCCGCCGGTCAGTTTGTGAAACAGCTCCTCGTCCAGCGCCTCGTTCTGGTCCTTGGAGCGGGTGGACAGGAAGATGTAGCCGCCGATGTACTCGTGCACCACCTTGCAGTCCGCGCTCAGACAGGTGAACGCGGTGGACACGTTCTGGTCAAACTCGATCGCCACCTGCGAGAGGAGGGCGCGGGGAGGCTTAAACTCGGACACAGAAGGGCGAGAAAGCAACTGCTTTGCTGGCGCTGGCCCTGGAGGTCGAGGTGGTCTGGAGATGCGCATCCCCGACCACAGGGAAAAGCACCGCTTCCACCCACGCCCACCGAAACCAGGGCTTTGCTCTTTGCGCCCTCTTGTGGCGTCAACTTAGACGCGCGTCTGGTAAAACATCAATAAACATGTACAGAAGAACACTCAATTTTTTTTGCGGGCGGAGGGGGTGTGTTTTTGAGACAGGGTCTCGCTATGCAGTTCAGGCTGGCCTTGAGCTCACTTTGTAACCCAGGCTGGTCTCGAACTCGCAACAATCCTCCTGCCTCAGCCTCCCAAATGCTGGGATTACAGGTGTGTGCCACCACACTGTTTGGTGAATGTTTAAATAAATAAAAGTATCACAGTAAAAGACACATTGTCTTTTTTTTTTTTTTTTTTTTTGTGACAGGGTTGCACTATGAATTTCAGGTTGGCCTTGAACTTGAAGCGATCCTCCTGCCTTGGTCTGCTGAGTGCCGGGGTTACATGCCTGGCCTAAGGCACATTGTCAAAAGGATAAGGTAGGTGTGCTCAAAGTTAGGGGGAAGTAGTTTGAGTGTATCAGGGTGGTTAATTGTTTTTTACTATAATAAATTTTTAAAATTTAAACATTCACTGTAATTTTCATCACACCCCATTGATCAAACAATTATGGCAATTTGTGTCCAATAAAAACACTACAGTAGGTCGTCCTTCACCTTAGCTACCAGATCTGGCACTGTGCAACGTCAGTTCTTCCCAAAAGTCAAAACGACTTTTGTCTTTTTTTTTTTTTCTTCTTTTTTTTTCATGGCACTGGGGCTCAAACTCACAACCTAGCACCTGCCAGACAGGTGCTTCAGCCACTGAGCCAAACTGCCGGCCCTAAAAAATGACTTTTGAAAAGGAAATGTTTTGAATTGATCCAGGCTATCGAGGCAGCCATGAGAGCATAACTAAAGACACTCACAGAAGAGGGCTCCCAGAACTGCTTTGGGAAGTGCAAGGACCATGGGATAAATGTATTCGAATTGAGGAGGAGTAATTTGAGGGGGACTCAAGGCAATATGTCCTTTACTGCAATAATTAAAGAAATGTTCTCCAGTTTTTGATCATACCTCATATTTTTTCTGTGTCCATCTGGCTCTTTAGATACAAGAACTTCCCAAATCCTCCTTTGTGAAAGGGCAGGGAGTTCTGCACACTTTTTAATGTAGAATAAAAGGCCTGCCTGAATTTTCCTTTAGCCACTGCCCCTTCCAAGGTGAAAAGTCATAAACTCTAAGCAAGAAATATCAGTGATTCTCATTCCCATTGGAACCACTGTGGAATTCTCAAAACAACAGTGCCCAACCCCACTGGAGAGTCGGATTTAACTGAGCTTGGGCCTGGTCCAGTAAATCTTTTTTTTTTTTTTTTTTTGGCATTGGGGATCCAACTCACAACCTCGTGCCTGCCAGGCAGGTGCTTAAGCCACTGAGCCAAACTCCCAGCCCTAGTTTTTTGAGGCAGGGTCGCACTACATAGCTCAGGCTGGCCTTGTGCTCATGTTGTAGCCCAAACCGGCCTTAAACTCACAATGCTCCTCCTACCTCAGTCTCCCGAGTGCTGGGATTAAAGGTGTGTACCACCATGCCTGGCTGGTCCAGGAAATTTTAAAATGCATCAAAGTTTTAGAGCTGCTGCATTAGGAGACATACGATCTCTGACCTTTATTTCACACGTGTCCCCAGATTCTGCTGAGAGGAATCCAGAGTCCTTAAAAAAAATTGTAAGCCAGGTGTGGTAGCACATGGTGTAATTCCAACACTCTGGGAGGCTGAGGCAGGACTGCAAGTTTGAGCCCACCCTGAGCAGCTCAGAGACTTAGTAGGACCTTGCTTAAAAAAAAAAAAAAATCTGTTTCTATATCTACTGCAGAATAATCTGCAGTTCTGGGGAAACACACATTTACAGGTGCAACACTGAATACAACAGTCTGGAAGTGCAGCACAGTGACGGAGCACTGTCTAGGGGCTGCAAGGTCCTGGGTCCCCTCTCCAGAGCTGCAGACACGAAACCAAACAAGACACTGAGTACCGGCAATGTTCCCGTACCTGCCGGATTTCCCAGTTGACATTCCACTGCTTCATATTGGTGAATCTCCACGTCGTAATTGGAATCCCGGTGACTGCATCGATTCTGATCAACCTATTGTACGAAATTCCCAGAATGTCGTCTTTCTTGATTCCTTTAAATCTGAAAAAATAATACGGATTCAGAGAAGCAACTGTTCATCCACATACAACTTCTTAAAGAGTAGTCAGCATTGGTAAATTATTTCAGAAGAAAGGACACATGGGAACAACTTACAGCAGGAAGACTTTTTACTGTGATAAAGAGACTATGAAGAGCGCAGGCAATTGAGGCAACCTCAAAGATACTCACTGAGTGAAACTGACCTCAGAGGAAAGTGAAATCAGGCAGAGTCAAATCAGTCCATTCACACTTAGCACAGCTCTGTGGACCAGGCACCTTTCTAGGCATGGGGGCACAGAGTGGGCTGCACAGAAAGGGGCAGGGTGAGGATCATGAATACATGAACAAAACACTCCAGATAAGATGATGAAGGGGTGGGAGAGTAAAGGAGCAACTCTTCAGGAGCCCGCTTAGGTCCACTACACTTCACAGTTTATCAGACTAGGACTTGCTCTGTGTCTCTGGGTTCCCTGCAGGGGCAGGTGTCCACTGAGCGGCAAGTACAGATGCCCAGGTTTAGAGAGTTGAGTAGAAATGCTCAGGGCCATGGCACTGGCAGAGGCAGAGAAGGGACAGGATCCCTGCCTGGTTGACTCAAGTGCCAGTGTTCTTTCCACTATTGGGGGCTGGCTTCAGAATTACAGGAGAGCTGGGTCTGGTGGTGCACACCTGCAATCCTAGCACTTGAGAGGCTGAGGCAGGAGGATCACCAGGAGTTCAAGGTCAAACTGGGCTACACAGTGAATTCAAGGCCAGCCTGGAATACATAGGGAGCCCTGTCTCAAAAAAAAAAAAAAAAAAAAAAAAACAACCAACCAACAAAAAAAGTTACAGGCGAATGTGTGCTACACTTGCACAAGTGTGCCGGAGCATCTGTGGGTGTCTGGCACAACTCTGTCCTCTGTCACTCTTTTGCTGGGCTAAATAAAGCAGAAAGAGTTGTTTGTGTGGGACAAACACTGAGGAAAGAAGTTGAATGAGGTGCTTCGGTGAACAGAAAAGTCTGAATGTGTAGGAGACAATTGGAGCGACTCCCCTTGAATGCAGAACAATTGCTGCAAAATGATTATATCGAGGCTTATTTCCTTATACTGATACGTACAGAGCTGACTATGGCATTTCCCTCTCTCTTCAATTGGCTCTAAGCAGTGCAAATAAGGCTAGCCGAGGCACTGGTATGTAATCTCTAAAGCCATCAGACAGTGTCCTGTTTCCTCCCATAGTGATTTCTGTAAAACGTAAGAGCAGGGGATGGTAGAGCCAGTCAGCTCCAGGAATGTCAACTGGGTATGAGCCTTGAGATAAAGAGGCTATGAGTCCCCAGGGCACAAAAGTTTACATATCAGAAACTGAATCAACAGCCTCCTAAAACCATCCAAATGTTATCTTAGTTGTGCTATGCAGATTGATCCTTCTGCATGTCATTCTCCCTACATTTTGCAGAGATGCTTTTCTCCCTATCTGACCAGCCAGCTCAAGTTACTCCCGAAGTTCCTGCCATCCTCACTGTCACTCTTCCTTGAGCCATCCTGTTCTTCACAAGATAATAAATTCTGGGAGAGACCTAGGATCAGGGCCTTTGTCTGCACATCCTCACGGGGACTGGAGTTAGGACTCTTCGGCTGCCTGTAACTTTGAATATATCTTGGTGTCTTCACTCTTGCTATGGGGTGCATTGGAGGTGGTAGACTGGAATTCACTTGCTGGGATTCCAGTAACATCTCAATGGGATGACAAATAGAACTTTCTGGATTGTGGGGAAGGCTAAAAAAGGGATTACAATACTTGGACTGCAGTACTTAACATCTGGGATTACAATATGCATGAATGCTCCTTGTGAGCAGAGGTTACAGAAAATGATCTTTGGCAAAGAGGCAAGAAAACAATGCAAACTGTACTTCTGTATAAGTTGATTCATGGCGATGGATGGGCCAGCTATGAGAAAAATCTTCAGCAGACATCATGAGAGTGCAGTGGACGGAGGCTGCTGCCTCCTGGGGCTGGGTGAACATGGCAGGCTTGGCTAGGAGCTCTGCAAAGCCACACACAGCTGACACGAGTGAAAGTCAGAGATTTCCCGAAATCGGTAGCTGGTGCTCTCCCTCTGGTTTTAGGGAGTTATGCTAAAGGAATAAAATCTCCTTCGGACATTTGAACACTTCTCCTCGTTGGAACAGCAGACCTGGAAAATTTTTAGGAGCAGCCTGGAGTGGAAGGGCAGTATTCTAAAAGAAGAAGACTTTTTGCAGTCTCGATGGAGAAGAAATGGGGTTTCCAGAAAGCCACCCCGAACAGGACAGAAGCAAGAGAGGCGGGGGAAGGTTGCAGTCACCTGACGAGGTAGTAGGTGAGGCCAAACTCCGGGAGGGACTGCCAGGCCTGAATGAAACGCAGTTTGGCTTCAATAAGGGACATCTGGGCTACGTTCTGATGGGCTTCCAGGATCCGGGCCGCCAGCTGAGCGGGAACAGGAGACACCAAGCTCTCCTCAGCATTCACGATGCTCTGAACCCATCCCGTTAGCCCCAGGTCCCCAGTGAGAGCAGTAACTGCAGCCCGACTGCAGTTCTCCAAAGACAACGCATTCTTTCATTCATTCACTCTTTCTCCTCCTCTCTTTTTCTAGAAAACGTGATAAGTCACGGGGGAGAAGGAGGAAGAAGGTCAGCCAGTACACAGGCTTTGAACATGCCCGCACAGGGAAGAGTTCTGGGTCTCTTTGTCAGGTCCATGAAAGGATCCTGGACAGTGGTTTTACATGAATCAAATCATCTTCCCAACATTGAACCCAGTTTTAGGTTACAGTGGCAGTGTAGTTTATGCTGGCCTTGTATTCGCTATGGAGCCCAGCCTGACCTCGAATTCACAGTGACTCTCCTGCTTCAGCTTCCTGAGTGCTGGGATTTCAGGCGTGCACTACCACACCTGGCCATTTTATTCATAATTAAGCTCATAATGACTTGAATCCAATGGAGTTCTTCCTTTTATTTCAGAACATAAAAAATTTATGCAATCTACGGCCCCCAGCAAGACAGCAGTACCTGTTTAGACTTGTACTTCTTCGCACACCGAGGGGATACGAAACACTCCGGGTTCATGTCCATGTTTTCCAGACTGGAAGCCAACTCAGATGACGAGTTCCGGTTTTTCATCCTCAGAAATGAAAGGATGTTGAGGACCTCGGGCTGGTAGGAGCTGTCGGCCATGGTTTTGCCCTTGGACGCCAAGACGCAGGCAGCCATCCACTGGGCGTACTGATTCTCCTGCAATCAACGCCAGAGGGCTGAGAAGGAGAAGCTCGAGCTCAAAGCCACCTGGTCCCAAACACAGCAGGGCTGGGGCTCCAGAACACAAAGTCACCTTGCAAGCAAGGAACTGTGCGAGCGACACACAGCCACAGCAGCCGCTAACTGGACTGGGACACCCAACAACAGCTTTTGAGGGCTGCGTTGCGCTCCTAGATGCTATGGGGTTAGGGGATTGGAAACCAGCTTCGATCCATTCTGTACTGGAAACTTTGCACAACCACATGATCAAGGACACAAAGGAACACAGGTGAAACTCCAGACTACCAGAGAGCCTTCCTACAACGTGTTTCTATATTCCTATCTCGCCTGGTTTCTATGACAAAAGAAAACAGCAAAAAAAAAAAAAACAAAACAAAACAAACAAAAAAAAATCACCAATTGATTTCCTACATTATATGTACCCTGGTTTATCCTCAGTAATGGGGATGGAACTTAGGACTTTTTCACTGAATTACAACACCAGTCCTTTTTTGTTTTGAGACAGGGTCACATGAAGTTACTAAGTTGCCCAGGCTGGACTGGAACTTGTGATCTTTCTGCCTCAGGCTCCCAGAATCCTGGGGTTATAGGTATTCACCATGACATTCAGCTACTGTACTTGTTTCTGACTTCAGAGAGAGAACAGGCACACTGGCCAGCAGCTGAAGTATGCAGCTGAACAGAAGAATTCCTCAGAGTAGCAGGTGGTGGCACACTGAATTCCTGGCATCAATCTTTAGTGTTCTGGTATCCACACCGTCCCATGTAATTTTACAGCCGGAAGTCCCTGAGACAGAGTATAATTTCTACCCCTTCATTTCCTCCCACACTTGTGATTTGCTCTGGCCAAGGGCATGTGAGTGAAATTCAAGCCGAACCTTCAGGAGGCCCATGCCTGTGGCCAGATGCCCTCTCATACTTCTATCACTATGACAAGAGCTTCTGGCAGGCAGCCTGAGGCCCAGAAGAAAGATCAGTTCAACCTGTGGCAAGGAGATCAGGCCTGTGGCTCAAAGCAGATCTGACCAACTGACAGCAGTATGGAACAGTAGAACCCCAGGCAACCTGCACGTCTTTCAGAAAGGAATTGCTGTTTAATGTCTTTGTGATTTTATCACATTGTTACTGTTTGTTACACAGTAATAGCTGACTGACACAACAGTGTTCTGATTTGAGAAAACACCGTACACGTGGTCCCTGGTTTACCATTGTTGGGCTTATGATTTTTTTAAACTTTATTATGGCATAAAAGTATACCCATATATAACCATTCTATTTGTCACTTTCAGCACAGTATTCAGTCAACTATAAAGATCTTTAATGCTTTATCATAAAATAAGACTCTTTGTTAGATGATTTTGCCCAATTCTAAGTTAATATACAAGTTATGAACATGTTTAATTAAAGCAGGCTAAGTGAGGGCATTTGAGAGTTAGCTGTATTTAACACATTTTTGACTTAACAGCATTTTCAACTTTGAATGGGTTTATTCTTAGTGGGGCATGGTGGTGCACACCTGTAATCCCAGCACTTGGGAGGCTGAGGCAAGAGGACTGCATTGAGTTTGAGACCAGTCTGGGCTATATGGTGACTTCAAGGCCAGCCTGGATTACATAGTGAGACTCTGTCTCAAAAAACAACAAACAACAAAAAAGAATGGGTTTATTTTTGTTCTTAAACTTAATAAAAGAAAAAAAAAAAAAGCCTTCATACAGGCAAAGCGACTGAAGGTTTTTAACTTTACTTACGTTGTCACATCTCAAGTACATTTCATTCATACCATCAGCAATAGGGATCAGTAACTTGATTCCAAATTTTCTCCCTGCTACATTCACATCTGGTACAACTTCACAACCTGAAGGGCAGAAGGCAAAATGGTTCTGAGGAATCTGTTCTGTGAATATCCAGGATACATCTAAAATAAAGACTTTATTTAATTTTCCTTTGGTACCGGGAATTGAACTCAGGACTTGTGCTTGCCAGGTAGGTGCTTTTGCCACTGAACTATATCCCTGGCTCGGAATAAAGACTTTAACAAAGATAAAAGCCACTCCAGTTTGGTTTTCTTCTGCAAAGTGGAGGAAGAAGCACTAACATTAAAGGAAAACTAAGACTTAGAAACAAGTACCATGGATGAAGAAAAGTGATCTTAAATCAAAAAAGCCTACCGAATTCATTTTTCAGGATGATATTGGCTATCCTAACTTTCAGAAGAATTCTGAACTTTAGAAGAGGTCAAAGCAGAGGTCATCCTCCGATGGCCACAATGATGGGGAGCCGAGCACGCTGGTTAAATGTTTCAGCTGACAGAGGGGATCCCCTCCCCCCACCCCATTCAGGTCACTCACAGTCGCTTTCAGAAACCAGAACGGGCACTAACAAGCTACTGCATTAAACATAAACATTCTTGGCTCTTTTTTCTTTTTTGGGGTGCTGGGGATCAAACCTCACATATGCTAAGAACTCACTTTACTACTGAGCCACACCCCAGCCCAGACATAGCTGTTCTTGTACTCAGAAAGCTCAAGATTTTAGTGCCTCGTGCGCTACACATATGGACACAAAGTGCCCCCTCTTCCTGGACTCCAGACACACTGGGAAGGAAAGGAAGGCAGAATGAGAACAACACATTCGCTGTACCACTGCTGGGACCCCACCCCACGGGGAAGGGGAGCTGCCACTGGAAGTGGGGGTCCGCGGGCTCCTCTGAGGCGGCCCTCGCCTACTCTGGCAGGACACTGGCCTCAGGCTGCCGGCTGAGTCCCGAGAAGTCCCTGGGAGGAGACCATAGGATTCTCTTACCTTTGAGGTTGAGTTTTTCTACTGGTTCTCCTTGTTCAAGTTCCTTATTTTTGAAGTAGGCTATCGATGTGTCTTTAAAGACGAACCAATATTGTTTGAAAGCTTTTAATACCAGCTTCTTGGGCCTGCAAATTAAAGGACAGCAAACATTCAAACCACTGCCCAGAGCACAGTGCCAATTCTGGGCAGTAAGGTGCCTCAAGGGCCCTGTGGACAACATATTCTTTCTGTTTTTGAGAACAATTCCCAAATTGCTTAATCACATCTTTTAGGGGCTGAGGAGGGCAGTGCTGGGGATCCAAACCGGGGTTCTGGTTGCTGAGCCCAAGCTCTACCACGGAGCTGCACCCCAGTCCGCTAGCTCACGTCTAAAATCCAAGCTCATCTGGTACCAGATGTGTGCCAGCTGTTGCTATTCGAGGCAGAAGTTAACACACAGGCTTCTGGTGCACACGCCGGCTCCGCCACTCTGCCTGGCCGGCCTCGTGGCCACCTCTCTGTGGAGGGACAGCAGCTGTCTTGAACTCGAACACAGCTCTTGAGAGGATGGAAGGGGCCACGGGTGTGGCGTGCTCGTCACGTTGCCCAGCACAACTGCAGCGCTCCGCAACTCCCCTCCACCTGTCTGGGAGACCTGCGTGACTCTGGCAACGTCTGAAACCCCCCACACTTCCTGGGCCTGGCAGGAAGCTGCTGATGCGAACAGCACAGTACAAGCTTCAGGTTAACAGGCAGGAAAATCTTCCCTGCAGCTTCCGCTGAAGGCTTAGGAGAAATCCCCACCAAATGCCTAAGGAGCCATGGAAGGCTCCAAAATCCACAGCTAAGCTCTAGTAACTATACAGTTACCAAAAAAAGAGATTTGGGGAAAGCCATCCAACAGAGGGGGCTGTAGAGCCAGCAACTTCGTGTTCTGAGGTAGACACAGCTGGGTGCCAACAGCAGGTCTCAAGGTCGCATTATTCAAAACCGGAAGTGTGAGCAAGAGGTGAGGAAAAAGGACACAGGCAGGCAGAGGAAAGAACAGATGAGCTAGCCAGGCCTTCAGGAGGCTGAGGCAGGAGGACTGCCATGAGTTTGAGGCCAGCTTGGGCTACCTAGTGAATTCAAGGCCAGCCTGAACTGCATAACAAGGCACTGTCTCCAAACTCAAAACAAACCGATCAGCAAGCAAACAAACAAACAAACAGGGATGGAGCAGGGCACCCACCCTGGGGAGGGCACTTCTGCTCCCAAGGACACGAGGTGAGCCACTCTGCCTGGTTAACACGGTCACGTGGAATTGCGGGTGCATCTTGTGGTACGTCAGCACTAGTCTGTCCTTAGCTTAAAATGTGCTACCCTTAGCACAAAGATAAGGGAGAAGATGCTCATATGAAAACAAACACACGAGGTGTTTCAGGAGAATATCACATGAAAATTATGAAAGAAAATCATAAGGAGTTAACATTTCCAAGATTAAGAAAAACTGCTATGCACTTATTCTGAGAGCTGTAAATTGTATAATTCAACAGACAAGCCGGGCGTGGTGGCGCACGCCTTTAATCCAGCACTCGGGAGGCTGAGGTAGGAGGAGTGTTGTGAGTTTGAGGCCGGCTTGGGCTACAATGTGAGTGCAAGGCCGGCCTGAGCTATATAGTGTGACCCTGCCTCAAAAAACTAGGGATGGGAGTTTGACTCACTGGCTTAAGTACCTGCCTGCCTGGCAGGTGCGAGGTTGTGAGTTCGATCCCTGGTGCCTCCCCTCAAAAAAGAAAACGAAAAACCAAATATATATATATTGTCTGTCGAATTTTATATATATATATATATAAAATTCGACAGACAATATTTAAAAGACTGTCTAATACTCAATTCTCAAGAAGTAATAGTATTTTCAAAATAAAATATAAAGAGAGCCTATAACCATAAATGTGGGTTGATTTAGCCTCAGGCATTCAAATGTTTCTCTTTAGCCTTAGGCACCAAACCCTCCTGGTCCAGGAGGACCTAAGAGCTCAGATCCCTCCTTGGCCTCCTCCCGGTTCCCTTGTCTTCCAGGTGCTTCCGTAGATTAAGGAGGAGATAATTACTCTCTGTGTTCCAGAGGCTGGGGCCGGTGGGACTGACGGAGGAAAGGAGGATTGAGGAGTTAAAGAGGTGGAGAAGGGTATGATTTACATAAGAGCAAGGCTGTCTCCGGAATCCTCAGAGGAAAACATGAATCAATGCACTAGGGGGCGGGGTGCAGACATAGTTAAACAGGACAGATCGTGTTCACCCAGAAAACCCAGCAGAGTGTACGTTCTCTGTGAAGGCGGGCGGGCTGGGTGGCCGGAGAGGTGGTAGTGGATGCGCTGTCATATTTCGATCAAGGCTGTGAAGCACCAGGCGTGCGGGAAGCGGCTGTGGCGCTGGTAGAGGAGGAAACTCGCCGATACTGACCTACCAAGAGTTACCTGAGCTACTTAAATCACTCCGGATTATTCTGCTTTTGAAACTGACATAATGAGAAATGAGTTTGAAAGATTGGCTGCTCGATGACCAACTGAACTGCTCAGTATGAAACGATACCAGCTTCCAGCCCCTTCCTCAGGTCAGAAAAATGACATCACTGCGTGGCAAGAATGCGTAAACAATTCTATGGCTCAATCAGAGCATCAAGCAGTTCGAATTGAGAAGATGGAACTAATGTCACAGCATAATAACGCCTGGAAAGTATATAACGAAAATCTAGTTCTTATGATTGAACATGCACAGAAAGAGCTTCAGAAGTTACGGAAACATATTCAAGATTTAGACTGGCAGCGAAAGAACATGTAACTCACAGCTGGATTGAAACTGAGAGAAATGGAGTCAAATTGGGTATCCCTGGTCAGTAAGAATTACGAGAGTGAATGGACTATTGTGTAACTAGAAAATGAAATCTATCAAATTAAGCAGCAACAGGGAGAAGCTAACAAAAAAAACATCTGGCAAGACTTCTGAAAAGACTAACTTGCTGGGTAGAAAGGAAGAAAAGTTGGGCTCTTACAAACATCAGCCATCTAAATTTTTCCTAAACCATGAAGGACAACAGCCTCTCACAAAAACCATTAGTGGGTAAATGTTTAGAAACCATAATGCATGGGTTCTTATATTAATTGTATCTGTGTATCTTTGTGAAATAAAGATGATCAACAATGCACTAGGGGGCAGCAAGTCAGCTGAGAAGGCTGTGGGGAGTGGAGCGTTCAAAGTTGGTGCAGGTTAAACTGAGACTAGAGGATGAAGAGAATGTACTGGAAGAGTAAGCAGAGGAAATTTCTGAAGGTGGGGATCGTCCATGCAAAGCGCGAGGTGAGTCAGAGCCCAGCAGCTTACACAGTAAGAACTGAGTTAGACAGTTTACGTGTGTGCACACATGCACTATTGGGGGTTGAATCCAGCCTTTGTGCTGAGATAATTTCCCAGCCCTTTCTATTTATTTAGTTTTTAAATTTTTGAGGCAAGATCTCTCTAAGTGGCTACATTGCTCAGGCTATGCTTGAACTCATGATCCTCCTGCCTCAGCCTCCCAGAGGGGTGGGGTTACAGGTTACGGGTGTGCACCACTTTGCAGGGTTTCAGATGGTCCTTAAACATCTGCTACAGGCTAGACACTGTGCTGAGTCACGGAAATTCTGGGAGAGGGTAGTTTCTGTGACTGCAACTTTTCCACACGTGTATAACGGTTGTGACCAGAACAGCAAGATAGTGGAGTATGTGGATTCATGCCTACAATCTCAGTGCATGGGAAGGTGAGGCAGGGGGCTCAAGATTTCAAGGCCAGCATAAATCTGGACTATGCATTGAGACCCTACTCCAAAAAAAAAAAAAAAAAAAAAAACAGCAGGAAGACAGGAGGGTGTCCACGGTGAGACTCCAAATGCCCTGCTAAAAGCTGGACTTTATTTTTCAGAAGACTGTTGCTCATCAGAACTGAAAGGGAGCTCATTAGAGACAGTCTGAGCCCCTGATAGCTGGGTTCAGCAGGTGTAGCTGTGGGTCCACTTCTCAACTATGCATGGGAAAATTCCACCTTTAAGATATGGTGAGAATCTGCCCCTAACCTGCACAACATAAGCATCTGTAAATTACACCATTGCACTGGTATACACATTATCCAACCTGTACTATATAAAATTTTTTTTTTTTTTTGTGGCACCGGGGATTGAACTCACAACCTCGTGCCTGTCAGACAGATGCTTAAGCCATTGAGCCAAACTCCCAGTTTTTTGAGGCAGGGTTGCACTACGTAGCTCAGGTCAGCCTCGCGCTCACGTTGTAGCCCAAGCTGGCCTCGAACTCACAATGCTCCTCCTACCTCAGCCACCCGAGTGCTGGGATTAAAGGCGTGTGCCACCACGCCCAGCTCAATATAAAGATTTCAATCATTTTCGATATTGCCTGTGTTGTTTATTATACTTTTAAAATTTACTTAATGATTCTAAGCATACTGATTTTATGGTTTCTTCAGATTGTTCTATTTCCTTTAACTACTGACTCTTCTCTTGCATGCTGGGCCTGTGTCCCTTAGAGCAGTCCATGAACTCACACGGTTGTAATTTTTATTGAAAGCTCAAAGCCAGGCGTGGTAGTGCATGCCTGTAATCCCAGCACTCGGGAGGCTGAGGCAAAAGGATCATTTGAGTTTGAGACCAGCCTGGGTTACAAAGTGAGCTCAAGGCCAGGCTGAAATGCATAGCAAGACTGCCTCAAAAAACAAAAAACACCAATAAAAAAAGCTCATTTTTCAGGGGCTTACTGTTCTCTGCAGGAAGCCCCATGCCTGCTTGTTTGTGAATATTTCCTTCTGGGTATTTCTGCAACTCTGTACAATTGCTAGGACTTCCCAGGTTTTGCATTCCTGGACCAGTTTCTATTTCACTTCTTCAGGGCTCCCTAGTCACACAAGACATTTAAGTTTCTATCTACATCTGAGCTTGGCATAAGCCTTGGCTCTGATTTCTCAAGAAACATTTTTCATTTTCCCATAGAAGCCAACTCCAGGACAAATGTCCGCCCTGCTTCCTTTGGGTGATGGGTAGTTTTTCTGTTCCCTGCTAAGCCCTAAGCAGAGACACGGCCTCTCTGCCAGGGTCTACCTTCAGGCAGGTGCTTCAGTGTGGCTTGCTGCTTTAGGTGGGTCACAAAGTTTTATTTCCTATCCCTGCACAGAAATCGAAACACCAGCCCTGAGCCCTGAGAACCTAAATCCATGCTCTGTGTGGCTGATACTTCACTTGTAGAAGCAGCTTCCTGAGAGTTGAGCATTTTCAGTTTCACTCTGTGACCAATTCCTTATTACAGTTCTTTCCTGATCATGCAGCACTCACGGGTATTTATCACAGCAGTGTTGGGGTCCCCCCCATGATGCCATGTTGCTGGAAACCGAAGCCCACTGTTTAGATAGCAGATTCAATAGGTCTTGTTTAGAAAAAAATAAAGATCTTCACTGTAAAGGGAAACAAAATTAAAAACCGAGTTCAAGGCTCATGTTGATGAGAAAAGGAGGAGCAGGGAAGCCTAAGGAGCTCCAGGCTTCAGTTCCCTTTCCCTCCACCCCCTCTTCTGACTTCCCTTCCTTCCCTCTCAGACTTGTAATAATCACACCAAACCAGCTGGGTGTGGTGGCGCACGCTTTTAATCCCAGCACTTGGGAGGCTGAGTCAGGAGGATCGTTGTGAGCTCGAGACCAACCTGGTCTACAAAGTGAGTTCAAGGCCAGCCTGAACTGCGTAGTGAGACCCTGTCTCAAAAAAATAGGGCCAGGGATTTAGCTCAATGGCTTAAGCACCTGCCTGGCAGGTGTGAAGTTGTGAGTTCGAACCCCAGTACAAAAAAAATTAAAAAATCATCAAACCCAGCCACTGGGCAGCAAAAGCCCAGCAGAGGTTAACACTCATATATCACCTCCTTCCTCCAAACAGCTCAAACACCTAAGGGAAGGGCACTGCCATGATTTGGTTTATGAAGAGCTGGATTTGCTCTGTATGGAGAATCTGACAGTCTGATTTCCTTAGGAACATTTTAGAAAGGTGTAGTTATGGCTTTGAGTTGTTACTAGTTTTCAGTACCTCTGACTGTAACAATATGAGCCAATTATACTTACAACTGTGTAAGCCATAGATGTTACATCAACAACCCTTTTACTGTATTTGAGATTCCTTCCTAGAATCACATTAGAAGTCCTGTAAAAACCCAGTGACAAATCCTTTGGGTCTGTCTTTCCCATTCATACCTGACTCATTGCCAGGTCTCTGCATGCTGTATTATCAAAAGCAACCCCCAGGGAAGTGGTGGTTTGTTTAAGAAAAGTCAACAAACTGTTAAGGGAGATAAGTAACTGATAGAACTTCAAAGGCCCTTATTCTTTTCATCCCAGCACACCCGGGGAGGGGACATCACAAAGGCCAGTCTTTTTTTTCCATGAAAACAAAAGCCTCTTTACCATAGAACCAGCACTGAAGCAGGTGAAAGTAGATACATAAGGTGACCACTCTCTCCCAGGCTTAGAAGTTTTAGGGACAAGGGAATTCTTACACTGCCAAAGAGCTGAGCCTCCCAGGAGGCCCTGCCTGGAGAACTCCAGTCTGGGGTACGCTCATTATTGTCGACTCCAGTCATGTTTGCGTCACCATTTAATGAGCACATACTACGGGGCCAGGAACCATGTTAAATGCTTCACAGGCATCATCTTTTCTCATCCTCCCAGTAAACCCAGGAGAAGGTATATGCCCATTAATTAGATGGAAAAGGTGAGGCTCGGAGGCATAAAAACACCACTCGAGGTTGCCCAGCTCGTATGTGTGCTGGTGCTATGTTTCAATCTGTTGTCCGACAGTAAAGCCCATCCTCTAACCTCGAACTGCAAACCTGCCCAGCGGATGTACAGTTCACCCTCCTGACTGCCTGCAAGGCTCTGTGATGAGGAACTCCCCTTCCCCTCAAAGACTACTTACCTAAATAACTTGAGATTATCTGAAAGTGTAGGGATATCGGTAATGTCCTCCTAAGGAAAAACATAACATTTCAGAAACACGAAACTCCTAGGTGGTGTTGATACACTAACCCGTGGTGTGCGACATGGTAGCCAATTGCCACATGGACTTATTTAAATCCAAATTATTCCAATGAAATAAAATTTAAAAATCAGTCATTGTGCTGGGTGTGGTGGTGCACACCTGTGAATTCTGCACTTGGGGGCTAAGGGAGGAGGATCACCGTGAGTTCAAGGCCAGCCTGCACTACATGGCAAGATCCTGTCTCAATAAAAAAAACCCAAAAAACAAAAAACAAATCAGTCACCACAGGACCAGGGAAAAGAGGATGGGAAGCAGGTTGGGGAACAGCAGGGGTGACTGGTAAAGTGGGTAGAGATTTGGGTGAGAATTTAGTACTTTTTTGTTCATCTGTGTATATGCATTTTTTTCATTTTTTTCTGTATGCATCATATATAGCAAAAATGTAAAAAAAAAAAAAAAGATTTAAAAAACTGCTTAGCATTCCCTGTACTTGCCATTCCAGGTAAAAATCTGAATTAGAAATGATTACTTGTATAGACAAGCAAAATCTTTTTTGCAGTTTTTACATCAACATAGGCAACTCTGGCTCCATGTGGGTCACTGACTAAACTCTGAAGAGGAATCTGGTTCAAAGTTCACTCTGCAATGTAGGTTGGTGCCTGTTTTCAAACTGAGAAGCCTATTGTTCAGAGCCACATGAAAATATGGGGGAAGGAGGAGGGAATTTTTCACTTATGCTAAGAAGGATCACTTTCCTGTAACTTGTTCAGTGGAGAAAATACACCAAAAACAAAACAACAACAACAAAAAACCTCTAATTTCCTGGAGCTCACATCTCCGATGAATAGGGCTCCTCAATTCTGCAGCACTGCTGCATTTAGTCTGTACCTAGTATTTACTCTTGCGTGACACCACTTTCTTAGTTTAAGGTATTTAATGATAAGAGAACACTCAGCGACACGCTTAGGAATACAGTGACTCATTGTTACCCATTATTACTGTTTAGGTTCAGTTACAATGGGTCTGCCTCTTTGATTCAACATGATTAAACTCATCATCACACCTACGACTGACGCAGTTAAACAGAAGGATGGCTCCCAGTGACAATCAAACGGGATTCTGCCACACTGCCTGGGTAAGGAGCAAAGGATGGGAAGCCAATTTCTTTCTTTATGTTTATTGGAGGGTTTTAAAAATTTATTTCCTGAAATTAAAAGGGTTTAGGAATGTTGGCCAATGCTCTAGAAAAAGGCCTTCACTTCCATTGGCCTGGATCAGCTACACAGGGTAAGAGTATCTGCAAAGCTTCTCTTCTCCACCCACACCTGTCCCCTGCATAGGGTGGTTCTTTCCAAACCTCAGGGACCAATCCCATGTCCCCCATCAGTCCTTCCCTCACACCAAGCCAACTTATTCCCAGGAAGAAATACAACACAAAAAGTATTGTCATTAGTCATTGTGAAAAATATCTTAGAATCCCTTTCAGAGGTAACCTGAGGACAGTTAGTTAGTTCTGGCTAAATTTAGGCTCATCACATAAGAGCATATTTGTTTTTTTTCAAAATCAGATGAAATATTTTATTTCTCATTTAAAAATGTCCCCCTGATCATCGGTCAGAATAAAGCCCGAGTTACCAGAAAATTCCGTACCAAAGTGCTGTCCGCTTTACCACCTTCGAGGGTCACTTCTAAATTAGAAAGTGCGGCTTCAACTTCGTCAACCTCAGACTCGTTTGTACAATCCTGAGCTTCAGTGGACAGTGACAGTTTGCTGATGTGATACTAGGTGAAAATATGGGTTTCAGAAATGATTACAAACACACACAGATCCACTGGCTACTCACTCTTCTTCGAAGACAAGTCCCCTGGGATAATGAACATTCCCTCCAAAACAGACCCCCTACTTGCGCAGGGAAAAGGGCATTTAAATCTGGCCCAGCCCTCTGTCCCGAGCAAGGTCAGGTTCAAACTCGGTCCTTCTCCGTCGGCCACTGGGCTTGGCAGGGAGGAAATCAGACTTGGAAGATGAATGCCTCCCACACCATGTGCACAGGTGTGAATTGTGACAAGTATTTTTAATTTAAATTAACTTGTTTCTTTTTCATTTCTTTCATCAAAGGAGAAAAAAAAGTACAAAGAATATGAGACTTGAAGCAAGGTGAACTTTGTGGGTCTCCTTGCAGAGAAAAGGTATCGAAGTTTTCATACCTGGAGAGCCGCGAAGATCAACATTTCCTCTTCTGTGCAGTCAATTTCTTCCAAGAGCACAGCCCACCTGGCTTGTTCGTAGAGCTGGTTTATTCTGACAGCATCGTACTGGAGAAAGAAACAGTTGTGCGTGTGTGTGCGTGCATACCGGGGTGTATTTGTACCCCACAGTACAAAGCTCCTGGAACACCTGAGGCCATTTTCTGTGAGTCAGAGGCACTAAACTCAGGTCAGGGAGCTGGAAGCAACACCTCTACCTGTCTATTGCCCCAGCTTACTTTATTTCTGAATTCAGACCTTTTTGTGAATGTTTTCCAGAATTTCTCCAAAGGCTCAAACTAACCCACTTTTGACTCCATTACTTTCCCTCTTTTTACCACATTTCTGTCTTAGTAAAACCAGGCAGTAAAAATGCTTTAAGAATGATAGACAGTATAAAAAGAAGGGATCCCAAACTGATTTATGAAGGCAGCATAATCTCAAGCAAAATCTGATAGGGATTTTTAAACAGAACTTTATGCCGGCCGATGTTCAAAATAATGTGGAAGAGATAGTGTTCAGAAATTGCCAAGAAAATTTTGAAAAAGAACAGTGTTGGGAGTAGCAGTTGTCTTCACAGACATTAAAGCATATCATAAAGCTATAGGAATTAAAATAGCATGGTATCAGGACAGTATGGACAAAGTATCAATAAAGCAATATTTGCAAAGAGACCTATCTATATATATTTAATTAAAAGTAACATTTTATATCTATAAGGAAAGAAAGAATTCAACACTGGATGCAATGTTGAAAATGCCTAGTTATTTGGGGAACAAAAAAATTCAAAACAACAAAAAAAAGTCACACCACCCAAAAATATACATGTAACCAGTGGGATACTACTTCAAACCCACCATGATGGCTCTGACCTAAAACACAGGTAACAACCAGTGTGGGTGAGGGTGTGGGAAATGGAATGTTTGTGCACTTTTGGATGGAAAATGGTGTAGCCTCCAAAGAAAAGCAATCAGTAGTGTTTGGAGAGATACACTTGCAAGACGATCCAGCAATTGCATTCCTAGATGTATGCCCACAAAAATAGGTATCAGGGATTCAAACCGATACTAGCACAGTGATGTTCACGGCAGCATTACCTACAATAGCCACAAAATCAGCACTTGGGAGGCTGAGGCAGGAGGATCATTGCAAGTTCAGGACCAGCCTGAGTTACAAAGTGAGCCCAAGGCCAGTCTGAACTGCATATCGAGACCCTGTCTCAAAAAAAAAAAAAAAAAAAAAAAAAAAAAAAAAAAAAAAAAAAAAAAAAAAAAAAAAAAAAAAAAAAAAAAAAAAAAAAAAAAAAAAAAAAAAAAAAA
>RJWM01024490.1:0-30671 GCA_004363535.1 Dasyprocta punctata | reverse complement strand
AACACTTAGGGTCTCTCATCAAGCACTCAGTGCTGAGTGGCAAACACACAAATACTTGTTACCACTATCCCTTTAATCATGTTTCCAACTTTTTATCTGAAAAACTCATATATATTACATCAGAACCTCTATTTTGCCCATTGTGAGAAATTCTGTAACTTTCAAAAAGGAGTTACAGTATATCCTGAAGTCCTACATTTCTCTGTACAAGACCCTTTTGTCAAATTTATCGTATTTATTCTATTAAGCTATACTGATTTTTCTGAGAGCTGCTTCTGTTGCAACAGTGATCTGGAGCCAACCTTACCCATCTCTTTGTTCTCTACAAGGAGCATGTATTCTGGCACACAGAAACTGTTGTATAATAGTTGATGAATGAATAACCTATGTTCTTTCAGCCTTGCCTTTTAAAAAATCGTGTCTATCAACTACTATCTATATTTATTCTGTGGCCAAACAGACCTCCAAGACCTTATTTTATCTCAGCTTTTATATAAATACAATTCAAATTGGTGATGAGAATCTGATTCATATTTTAGGCCTAAACACAAAACTTCACCTTAGAACCTGTAAAACTTCAACTTGCTAGTGTTTCATCCCCTAACTCTACCTTGGTCATAGTTGGGCCTTGATTTCATCATGTGTTCTACTAACTATCATTCCCAGCTTGGTATCTGTGTATTTGATTAATGGGCCTCATCAACTCACTGATGAAGATAATTAGTAGGGCAGAACTGAAGATGAAGTCCAGAAATCACTAGTGGAAGTCTTTCCAGATTCAGAAATCTATATAGTGGTTATCAGCAGGACCATTATGAAGATTATCCCTCAGTTATGCAGCAGAAGTCAAGAGATTCTGGTATCACCATGCACTTTTAATTAAAGTTTGCGCTTTTATGTGGGAAATTTCACTTGAAAATCTCAATTGCTTGCCTTTAAAAATGCTAAACATTCTATAAACATACATACATTATAGCAGCTTTACTCACAATTGCCAAAACCTGAAAGCAACCAAGATGTCTCTTAGTAGGTGAATGGATAAACAACCTATACTATATTCTACAATGAAATATTTAGTGATAAAGGGAAATAAACTATCAAGCCATGAAAAAGATTTCACAGGAATCTTAAATGCATTATTACTAAGTGAAAGAAGCTAATCTGAAAAGGGCAAATACTGTGTGATTCCAACTATATGACATTCTGAAAAAGGCACAGATGTGAAGAAAGCAAAAAGATCAGCAGTAGCCAGGGGTTGGGGGAAGGAGTGAGGGAGGGAGGGATGAATAGGAAAGCAAAAAAGATATATTTTAGGGCAGTGAAACTAGCCTGTATGAAACTATGATGGTTACACATCACGATGCATTTATCTAAACCCATCAATTGTACAAAACCAAGAGTAGACCCTAACACACACTATAGGTGGGTGATATTGACAGCAGTGTAGGGTACTTGCTTGTATTGAATGTATTACCCTGATGAAGAATGTTCTGCATAGGGAAGGCTATGTATGTGTAGAGGCACAGTGTATAACAGAAATGTCTGCATCTTCCACCTAAATTCCTGTAAATCTGAAACTTCTCTAAAACATAACATTTAGATTAAAATAATCCCAAATGCCTGGAAATCATCAGCTTATGTTGCTGAATTAAAGAAATAAACCGAGATTCAGTATTAAGGGACACTATCCTCCAAATTGCCACACTCTGTATTGGGGCCATTCTTTTACTGACCTGGCTCACCTCACACTAGACTTTACCAGCTTTGCTTTTTGCCTTTCTCTAGCATGCTAACTCCAAGTCAAAGTCCTGGAAGTTCACCAGGTCCACACTTCCAGTATGTACCTAAAGCCAAAGCAAGCAACTCAGTCAGAAACTCCCAAAGTCAAGGAGCCCACCATGCTCTGACTCACTCTGTCTTTGCTGACAAAGCTGATCATTAAGGCTTTTTCTTGGAGAGTTAAAATTGCCCCCACAAACTCCGTTCTTTATCCATTAGACTTGACTCTGTCCCCTAGTTATAAAGACCACTCTCTCTCCCTCATGTGGGCATGCCTGTGTTTTGAAGGCTCTTCCTCCTCTCTACCCCCAGGTGAGAGTGAGTCTTTTCCTTCCCCACATGAAAAACCTCAATTCCATCAACTGTTTCTAATGGGTAACAGTTTTCTGTCCCCTGCAGATCCCCTTGGTCACCTACTCTTAATTCATGAATGCTTGGCAAGATTCAGAAGGCAGAAGGGCATGAGGAGCCAAGCAGGGAACAGACAGAAACTTACACACATAACCCTCCTGAGAAAGATATTCCTACTTCCAGGAATAATCAAAGAATCTCAAGGCTGAAAGGAATCTCGGGAATTACTTGGCCCTTTTTAAGAGAAATGCAAAAATATTCACAGGCACTGGGAAAACCAGTTGCGATTTACCCTCCTGGAGGTTGACAGAAGAGACAAGCAGATACAGTGTGACAACTAAAAGCCTTGTGACAACTGCCAGAGGGTTCATAAAGCAGGGTCAACCTTCACTATGACATCTAAATTTTGTTTTCCTGCTCCAAGGAATGGCGGAAATAACAGATTTTTTAACTATAGGAAACTTCACTTCGAATGCAGCTGAAGGCGAAAAGCCATAGTGAGACGTCTGTGCTTGGAATGATGTTTCATCTGGGAACCAATTATCACCAGGAAGAGTGTTCAAGAATTAGGGAAACTAACCTTTTCTAATCCGCTGTCTAACAGAAACCTCTCAACAGCCAATCAATAAGGGCCGTGGTGAAGAGGCACAGGAAGAGTCTATCTCTTCGCCTCCACATGAGTAATTAAAGCCAGTTTAATGAGATTGCCTGAGAGCTGGGTGTCTGAGTGCAGGATAGGTAGACAGCAAGCAGATTTATGAAAGGAAGCAGATATCGGAGCAAAATATGAGGAGTTAGAGCTATTGGATGTGAATCACCTCAGAGTCACTCCAGCAAAATGTGAGATGGGAAGCTCCAGAAACAGTATGCCTGAATAAACAGAAAGTAGCCATGACACTACCCATCAGAGCTGACAGCTGAAGGAAGGAGAAACTGGAAAAGATCTATGGTGTCTGAGATTTGCTCCTTCTTTCCGTTTTTGGAGAAAACTATTAAATCTCCCTGTCTTTTTCTGGAATGTTTGGAGGACAATTCTGCCACTAAAGAGCTGTCCCAACTTAAAGAAGTCCCTTTGCCTTCTGAAGCATCAGTAGTGCCTGCTGTGCAGTGGGCTAATGACAGAAAATACCTCTTAAGGACTTTGTGAAGCATAAGTGGATCATGCATTTAAAGTATCAAACATGATGTCTGGTTTGACACATCAAATAGTATCATCAGCTACAGCTGCCCCTTAGAGTCTCAGATATCACCTCCAGTGCGACAGTTGATCTTGATTACCAACTTGACTTGAAAAACACATTTCTGTGTGTGTTTGAGTGGATCATGAGGCCAGGACCTTGGGGACTTTATCTGTTCTCCAGTCTGTTCCTCTGGGCCACCCTTTTTCTGTGTTCTGCTTTCTGGCCATCACAAAGAGAGAGCAGCTTTGCTCTAGCATGCACTGCTGCCAGGACGTTTCTCCCTTGGAAAGCCTGCGGACTGTGGATTAAATTCTCTGAAATCATGAGCTAAAATAAACTTCTCTTTCTGAAAGTTTCAGGTGCTGAGTATTCCATCCAAGCAACAGGAAAGATAACCAGTATGTCTAGTCAAGCATATCCCACGTGCTGAGCATGTCCTTAGGTTGATATGGATGCTAAGCAGTAAGGTCTCAACTATACCTGGCAGAAAGCAGGTACCAGAAATGGCCATTACTACACTTCTCCTCTGATAAAAAAAAAAAAAAGCAGGTAGGACAGCAATAAAGACTTAGTAAATTAAAGAGCTGTTTTTCAGGGTCCATACAGGACAATTGAGAGCACAGAGAAGTGATGTAAACTTCCAACACCATTTTAGCCCCTTCCCTTTCAAAACTTCCACTGCAGGGAAATGCAATCTTTGGGACCCAAGTTCATTCCAAGAGAATTGTTTCCCCACAATCCACCTTTGGATGCACTGAGGCAGCCTCTGCCATTACATCTCAGAACTGCGGAGCCCCTAAGATTGAGCAATAGCAGCTGGGGGGTGGCGGCCCCCAGACAGAGCCATATGGCTCGCTAAATATTGCAGATAAATTACCTTTTGGCACTGAGCTAAACAAAAGCGCTTAAAATAATTCTGCATTTTAGTAACAGGCTCCCTCTGCATAGCCCCATTTCCAACCGAAGAGAATCTATCTGCATACGCCTGTGCCAAATGTATCCTGGTCAGCTTCCTTGTGATTTAAGATCGGCTATTTCTTGTCTCCATCCTATATAATGAAGTCAGTCACATTTTATTGCCAAATGGCCCTGGTAATGCCTCCATAACTGCCCATAGAAGGCGTTTCAGCTTTCGGGAATAAAGAGCAAATCTGAATTTCACCAAGATAAACTTGTGGCTGGGTCAATACATTGAATGGTTATCGTTTGTGCTCTGCACTTTGTCTATTTTTAGGACTTGTTCCTGCAAGGAAATAAAAATGTATTACCTGAGTGGGTAAAAGCCATGGGCCCAAGGGACAGGGAGGAGTATTTGTTAACCATTTTCTGACAGAGAGGCGAACAGGGACAGAAAAGCCCTCACGCTGGTAGAAAAGAAACACAGCAGCCATCGTGCAGGGACAATAAATGATGGAAAAATCACATCTTTTAACATCAACTATGTATTTCAAGGTCCTTTTATTTGTGAGCAATAATCTTGCAAAAGCCCTTAACCTCACAACATGAGAGGGAACTGAGGATCAGAGGTGGAAAGGGCCTCTGCCTTTGCATCTCAGAGCAACAAGACCCCAAGATACAGCAATGGCATCCGGGGATGTGATTCTTCACAGTTGCTCCTTCTGTATCTTAGCTGGAAACTCTTTCTAGAGCTCTCTTCTTGGAGAAAAGCCACTCTCCCCTGCCCTTTGCAGTTCAGTGTGACTTTTTGATTCTTTGGCTCACAGAGTACAAGCAGAAAGGAAGGATGTGGTAATCAGCAGAAGATTTAAGAGGGAGAGCACAATTTAAGACAGCTCTAATAACCCAAAATTCCAGACAGTGGCTGTGCTGTCAGCCTAGGTCCTGGACGTGAGGAGCTTCAGGGTGGGGCACCAGTCCATCCATGACAGAGACACAGCAAGAGTGAGAAACACCACCTACTCATTGCTTCCTGCCACTGAAACCTAGATGGTGTTTTAGTGGCAGAATCCAACCCATTCAGACCTTCAACTCCAGTGCTGGGCCATTTTACTCTTCCAGGAGAAGCCAGAACTTTGTTGAGTTCATGATTTTTCTTTGACATTCTCTCTTCCATTATGAATTCCTCCATTTTTTATCCTTACTTTATAGAACAAATCAAGTTTTGGATAAGTCACTTACCTTAAGAACAGTACCAATGAGTGGCCTTAAGATGTCTTTTTTACTTTATTTCTCAAAGTATTATTTTATTTTAGTTGACATGTAGTATTTGTTTATATTATGGGGTACAATGAGATGTTTTGATACACAAATAACCTATCATGTCTTTGTAGTGAGAACATTTAAAATCTTTTACTCTGTTTTGAAGTCAAGGACAGGGCACTAAATTTGATCTGAAAACATAATCCACTCATACCTCATGTTTGAACTGATTTAGTGGAAAAAAGGCTTTGTCTTTTCTAGTTAGTTACATCTTCAGCAAGTAGAAGAATCCCTAGGACACAGTAGGTAGTAGCAGTAACCACTTACTGAATAAACGGATAGAACAGGTACAAGTATCAGAGAATTTTAGTAAATATTAACTTTCTCACTTGTTTTGAAAAATCAGAAAAACTATGGGAAAAATAAGAGAACAGTGAGCTGGAGCCAAGTAGTAGCTACTCTCTGAAGACAGAAGCTGTTCCCTCCACTTACCACAGTTCTTGCTAACTTCCTATTGTCTTCTACTGGGTCCATTTCATTCCCATCTATCACCTGCCAGCATACAGACAGACAGTTAAGTTCCTTGACTACAACCTAAGCTGCTGTGAGAATTTTCCAGGTTAGGTCTACTCTAGTCCCAGAAGAGTGTGTATCCAGAAAAGTCAGCACAATCACTTGCATTGTTTATGCTGTATCTTCCTCTCAAGACAGCTCATTTCTGGCCAGGGTCTGAGAACTAGGAGAAGACAAACTGTCACAATCCATCCTGCATCTTCCTCTTCCTTTGCTTCCAACATTCTCAAAATGTTCATAAATCCTTCACAATTCCAAGAATCCAGTTCAGTCTTTCTAGTAAACTCCCAGGCACCCTCCCCCAATAACGCTTTGCAAATGTTAAGTTTGTTATATGACTTCATATTTTGCCAAGCCATTGCCTGCAAGAAATCAATGGGAGAGGAAAGCATGCAGCTGATTTAGCAGATCAAGAAAATCAAACAGGGCTCGCTCTGCTACCCACCCCTCCATGTTCCTTTCTCTTCCTTGTGCAGGCTCCAATTATGTACCCTTCTGATCCTGCCATGGCTGCACTCACCTGGAACCCACAGTTCCAGAAGCTGCAGCAGTGGCACTGTGAGCATGGCTCTTACCCCAACCTGCATAGCCTGTTCAAAGCCAACAAAGAAAGTTTCAACCACTTCACCTTAACTCGCAACACAAACCATGGGCATATTCTGTTGGATTACTCCAAGAACCCTGTGACAGGGGGCATGAAGATGCTGGTGGAACTGGCCAAGTCCAGAGGTATGCATGCTACCAGGGAGCATATGTTCAGTGGTGAGAAGATCAGCTACACTGAGGATTGGGCAGTATTGCAGATGGCCCTGAGAAACTGGTCAAATACACTCATGTTGGTAGATGGCAAAGATGTGATTCCAGAGACCAACAGGATTCTGAACAAGATGAAGTCTTTCTGGCAGCATATCCTGAGTGGCAGCTGGAAGGGATACACAGGCAAAGTCATCATGGACATCATCTACATCAGCACTGAAGGCTCTGACCTGGGACTCTTCAGGGTGATAGAAGCCCTTAAACCATACGCTTCAGGAGATCCCCGGGTGTGGTTTGTCTCCAACATTGATGGAACCCACACTGCCAAACTCTGGCCAGCCTGAACCCCAAGACTTCCCTGTTCATTGCCTCTAAGACCTTTACCACCATGAGACCATCACCAGTGCAGAGATAGCAAAGGATTGGTTTCTCATGTCTGCCAAGGATGCTTCTGCAGTGACAAAGCACTGCTTCCCTCTCTATGAGCATGGCCAAAGGGAAGGATTTTGACATTGACCCTCAAAACATGTTCGAGTTCTGGGATTGGGTAGGTAGACACCTACCAGCAGAGTGACATGGAGTCCAACAGGAAGTAGATCACCAAGCTGTGTGGACCACCAGACAGGCCTTATTGTGTGGGGGAAGCCAGCATGAATTCTACTAGCTCATCTACCTGTGAATTCCTCATCCCGGTACCCAATTTGGAAGGGTCTGCATTGTAAGATCCTCCTGGCCAGCTTCTTAGCCCACAGAGAGGCCCTGATGAAGGGGAAATCAACCAAGAAGACCTGGAAGGACCTCCAGGCTGCTGGAAAGTCCAGGGGCTCTTGAGAAGCTTCTGCCACACAAGGCCTTTGAAGGAAATTGCCCAACCAATTCTACTGTATTCACAAAGCTGACACCATTCACCCTTGGAGCCTTGATTGCTCTGTATAAGCATAAGATCTTCACTCAGGGCTCATATGGGACAACAATAGCTTTGACCAGTGGAGTTGGAAAAGCAGTTGACTAAGAAAATTGAGCCTGAGCTTGATGGCAGTGCTGCGGTGACCTCTCCTGATTCTTCCACCAGTGGGTTGATCAAGTTCATCAAATATCAGCAGGAGGCCAGAACTGGATAAATACAGCTGCAAACCTCCCACCTAAAATCAAATGGCTTCACACTAAGTTAGTCAAAGACATTCAAATATTACAAATAGTCCCACCCGTTTAAGGGACTGCCAATGCTGTTGCAATGGGGTGCTCACAGAGCACCGCACAAACTGAAATCTTAAAGGTACAGACATACTGTGACAAGAAGCAGAGCATCAGTCATGGTCCTTGTGGATACACTGTCAGCAGAGAGACTGCACTAAAGTTTTTGTGGTTAAGAAAATGGACTTCAAGACTTACCAGAACCAGGTTTGAAGTCTAGTCCCCCTATCACTTACTACATGAAAGTTTTATCCTCTCTTAACATCATCTGCCAGTTGCTATTTCAATTGATTTGAAGATTAAATAAGCCGGCAAGACACTCAGCACATGGTAAATGCACAGTAAATGTTAGCTATGCTATTTTAAAACAAACAGTAATGAAGATTGCCCCAGAACAAGCAATGAACTTAATTTATGCCGTGTGTCCAGTCGTATACAGACTGCTCCATTCTCCACTCCACATCCTGGGGTTCTACTAAGCTCCCAGGGTAGGACAGTGGTGTTGGTACTGACACTCTAGTTGCAGAAACAGACACATACATAGCAATTACCAGACCATTTGACAATTAAGTACAAGAGATGTTAGGCTCTTTGGAGACAGAATTACTTTGCCAGAAGAAGTGTTGAGTTCACAGAAAAGCAAAT
Organism: Dasyprocta punctata; assembly: GCA_004363535.1. Lineage (NCBI taxonomy): Eukaryota > Metazoa > Chordata > Mammalia > Rodentia > Dasyproctidae > Dasyprocta > Dasyprocta punctata. Next base: position 22,032 of record RJWM01024490.1, on the reverse strand, counting down.
TTACAGAAACCAGTAAATAGTTGCTGAGGGAGGGGTTGGGTGGATAAGCAGGTAATGATTAGAAACAGGCATGAAAGATTTTACAGGAGAGAAGAAAATATTCTAAATTAGGCTACGGTGATGTTTATATTCCTTTGAAAATTTCTAAAATCTCTTTTTGGGACACATACAATGAATGAATATTTTATATGTGTAGGCTATGCTATAATTTTTATTTGTTTGTTTGTCTGCTTTTTAAGAAAGTTCACAGAGTTGGTGCAAACAGATGCCTTCAGGAAAGGTTGTATTACAGAGAGGAAGGATTTGGTTTCCAGATAGACAGTCTATAGGAGCGATCACAGAGAGGGGCTAGAACTTTCCTAAGCAGGGGTTAGCAACATGGCAGGTGGAAGGAGAGATGAAAGTGGTAGGCATGAAGGCTGGTTAAAGGATCCCCCCTGCTATTAGACTATGGGGCATGGAGCAGTCATCCAGCAGGCAGGGACATCAATGCATTGTTCCATCCTCTGCAATGCCTAGTCTCTGCTGTTTGGCATTCTACCTCTCTCGCATTCGTGGCAGGCTTTGGCTTTGCAAAAGACACATCTGAGTTCACTGTTTGAAATCACAAATCCCCTTATAGGACATGAGAGCAGAGCAAAGTGTTTGATTTCTCTGATGTTTCCCCAGTCGAAGCTCCCCCTTCACTGGTACTTAGGGGATTTGCAGCTTCTTTGCTGAAAGGACACAAGAGGTTTTCCTGCTTAATCCCCAGATCTTTAGAGTTTGGGCTGCATTCGGTTTATGTTTCGAGAGCATCACAACGTAATCTGTGACACTGAGCTTCAAGCTCTCAGTGCAGGAAGCGAGCTGGGAGAAATCAAGGTGCTCAGAAAGCTTTTAAAGATGAGAAAGCTAAGGCCAGAACCAGCATCTTTCAGAATTTCTAGCATGGTAACAGCTTCTCATCCAATAGCCCCAGCTTCTGCTTTAGCAGAAGGGCTATATTCTGTTACCTAATCCTCTTGACTGACTGTGCTTGCATTCTTGGCCCCAGCTAAACTAATCAGGTGAGCTGTCCACAGAATTTGGAACTGAGGCAAGGAATGTTAATTACTTTGGGTTGGTCACTGAACCTTAGTCCATGCAAAAGTAGAAGCTGTGCATATGATTCCAGACAGTCTGTAGAAGCAACCACAGAGAGTGGCTAAAACTTTGACATCTGGTCTAGAGAGAGAGGTTTCATTGATCTCAATTTCCATCCTGACTATTTCTAGGACCTGGGTCTTGTCCTGTGAGATGCGGCTCACTTTTTTCTACTTCCAGGGTTTCCTAAATGTCATATATGCTTCCAGCACATTTCTATATTTTACTTAAGCAAGTTGAAAATGGACACTCTCACACTCAAAGTATCCCAAGTCCAAGAATGCCTTGTCTGAATCAGAATGCAAACTCAACACCACAACTTGCTCTTCTCTCAGGCCAAAGATTTTGGTATTCATGACTCAAAATGGCAGGGGTTAGTGGCTCATTAGTCCAGAAACCCACACAGAATTCATAAAATCATTTCCAGAACAGGTTCACTTCAAGTCCAACTTGAAAAGGGAAGGCATTTCATAAGAGAGGGGAAGCTTATAGTATAGATATCATAAATACAAAGAAAAGCCACAAGAAGCAGAAAGGGTCATGTTCACAGGACTTTATAGCCATGTAAGGAGTTTGGTTTAGGGTTAATATATGAAAATGAGCTAAAATACTTAAAAAATTATCTTGAACAAAACAAATGCCAGTTACTATTAATAAATAATATTAACACTATCCAGAGGACAATGGAAAGCATTTGAAGAACTTTTAGCAGACAAGTAACATCAGTTTTGGATTCTGAAAGAATCCCCTGGATGAGGGATGGAGAACAGATTGGTCCAGAGCCTCACTGGCTAAAGGACACAGATAAAAAGCTGTAGGTATCTTCAAAAGAAAGAAGACAGTGTCCTTAGCTAGATTGATAAGTTATAGAGGGAAGGCAATAAATGAAATATTTAAGGGGTAAAATCAGCAGGATCTGGTGAGAGTCTAGCTATATGGAATAAAGAAACAAGCAGTTCAAAGATAACTCTCGAATTTCTACCAAACAACTGGATGGCTGGTCATGTCATCTCACTGAGACAGTAAACAGCAGAACAGAGCTAGTTTGTATGGGAAAGATTATTATTTTAGTCTTTGAGCAGGATGAATGTGAGACGCATTTAAATATCCAAGTGAAGATGTCAAGTAAGCATTTGTATATTGATCTCTGAACACTCACAGGAACCTGTTGAGTCATCACTATTTGAGTCATCACTGTTGCAGAGTTGATGCCACGGGTCTACACGAGAGGCCCCAAAGGGAGCATTCAGGGTCACATTCCCAGAAGAAACCAATAAGATCTACTTACATAAGATGGATGATACAGCACACCTACAATGTGTCCCCATGCCTCAAATGCAGCTCAATAAATATTTACTTATTGAACAAATAAATCGATCAATTCATGAACAAAATTGAAAGTCAGAGTTGCACATTTGATCCCTCTCTACAGGTAGTAAGTGGGCCAGAGTCTGCCACCAACTTTTATTTCCTGGATTCTAGACTCTAAGATTATTTTGCTTTCATTTTTAATTTTGGAAAATAAATGTAGAGCCAGAAGTTGCAGGTAAACACAGCATATTGAACCTCATTCCAGAAAATAAACAAACAAAAATCTTAATTTGGTTTTAGAAATCTGTTCGCTATAGTTCTGCCAAAAATTTTCTTGCTCTTTGATAGATGTCTTGAGTTGCAGGCAACAGAATTCCCCTAGGCAGTTCCTGTTTAGTAGTCCTTGAAAGACTTGACAAGCCAAGTCTTGAGCTTTCCAGCTTGGACATAAGGAAACTGGAGAGAAGCAGGCAAGCTTGGCCGAGTGAATGAGTTTAATAACTTTGGTTAATACAAAAGATAGAATGTAGAATGTAGCCTTGAGTATTGTATGTTCCAATTAGCATCAGCTTTTCTTCCCAAATAAAAAATTCACAAGAAACCCTGCTACCTCCCCAGGAGAAGTTCTAGAGGAAAGAAAGAAAGAAAGAAAAAGAAAAAGAAAAACAGAATTTGAAAAGGCATCCTAGAATACCTCGTTTGAAATTCTCTCAGTACATGGATTTGTGCCACTGTGGTTAAAAATGAAAGAAACAAGAGCAATAAAAACAAAGTTGGTGAACTTCATGTGAAGAAGTCAGAAAATTCAATTTTTAAAGATAGCTTCTGTGGTCATCAAGAAATTTTGTTTTCATCAGAGATATTTATATTACATGTTAGATGCCTGGTACTCTTAACAAGTCCTTCAGAGGAAATCTGCCAAGTGGCTCTGCCCTTCTGCCGTAGCTGAGCGGACTAGGGTCAGGCAGAGTCCCAGGGAAACCATTTGATAAGGCACAGATTTTTAAGTACTGATGGGCAAAAGTAGCATCCAAAAACCTTGTTAAAACACAGCTTTTGAGGTGCAGGCTCAGAGGCAGGAGCTCAACAGATCTGGGTGCACCCTTGAACTTGTATTTCCAACGCAAGCTCCCAGGGAATCTGATATTGCTGTCACCAAGACTAACGCAAGCACATTGCTTAACAGCTTTTATCATTTTCATGGGCAGAATACCAGGTATCAAACATGCTAGGGACAGGTCCAAGCCATAGTAATTGTTCAATAAATATTTGTTGAATACACAGTCCTCTCTCTTGAAGAGTTTCAATTATCTGTCTATCTATCTATCTGTCTATCTGTCTATCTATCTACCTATCTATCTGCCTACCTATGCATTGGAGATTGAAGCCAAAACCTTTGCCCTGAGCTACATTCCCAGGCTTCAAAACTTTTTAAAGTTATTTTCTAAATTCTGAGACAGTTTCTTACTAAGTCACTAAGTTTCTCAGGCTGGGCTGGAACTGGCAATCCTCTTGCCTCAGCCTCCTAGAGTGCTGGGATTGCAGGCTTGTGTCACCCTGCCTGGCTGTCAAAATTTTTGATGGATTGTGTCTTAGGGTTAGTTTGTAAACAACAAAAATTTCTTTCTCACAGTTTTAAAGGATGGGGAGTTCAAGATCAAGATGTTAGTAGATCCAGCGTCTGGTAAGATCTTGTTTCTTGATTCAAAGATGCTACCTTCTTGCTGTGATCTCATGTGGAAAGAACAACACAGCTCTCTGGGACCATGAAATAATGGCACTAATCTCAACTGACTGCCCATGGACCCCCTTCCTAATACCATCACAGAGATGACTGGATTTTAATATTTAAACTGGGTGGGAGGATAGGAAAGCATTCAGATCATAACACCCAGGAAGCAGAAAAGAAAAAGTCAAAAGACACAAATAACCAAACAATATGAACATACCGTGAGGCAGTAGAAGCCATGAGGGACCCAAATCTATGGCCTTATACTAGTTTCAAAATTTAGAAGTGAGAAATTAATTACCAGTAGCCAGGGTAATGGGAAAAAAGGCCAGGATTTTTTGAGTTGTCATGTATCCAAAAGTCTAGAGTAGGCACCAGAAATCTCTTGATGTGGTGACCAAAAAGCCAGATTGTACATGGATCACTTTTTGAAAAATCTTACAGTCTCTGGAAAGGAAAGTATCACTGCTTTCTGCTTTCTTTCTCTAGATTCTGCTTCATTGTCTGCCTTGCCTGACAATGAGGGGACCACTCATCACAGTTGGTAAAGTCCCTGGTATCAACCCAATTTAATCCCAAATCCAAAATCTGGCTCTGTGACTGATTTTTTGGTCAGTCAGTAAAGATCATTAAATTCCTTTGAATTTTAGTTTACTGTCTTGTGAAACAGAGACAGGACTGCTACCTTACAGAAATAATGGATATAAAATTCAAGATACAATACCTAGAACATAGTAAGAGCTCAACAAATGTGTGTGGATTCTGAATATCATTACCTAATTTTGGAAAACACAGAGAATTCAAGAATATAATCAACACCTTCTTTCACTGTTCATTCATTCATTCAATAATTGACTTGTGAGTGTGGGGCATTTTTCTAGATGTTAGGGATACAATAGTAAACAAGAAAAACAAAAACCACTATTTTCATTGAAGTAGTTAAAAGAAGAAATTAATATGATGAAAATTACAGTAAAATGTATAGCATTAGCCAAGCATGATGGTGTAAGCCTATAATCCCAGCACTCTGGGAGAATGAGGCAAGGACATTCAAGCCAGCCTGGACAATTTAGCAGCTTAGTAAAACCCTGTCTCAAAAAAAAAAAAAAAAAAGGCTCAGGGTGAAAGCTCCAGACTCCGTCTCTAGTACCCCTCCACAAATGCAAACAAAGTATAGTACTATTTGATAGTGCTAAGTATCTTGGACAGAGTGTCAAGAGGAGTAAGGTTGTTAGATATGGCATCATAAGAAGGTCCAATTATACAGACCTAAAGTAAGTGAAGGCACAAGTCTTATGGTTACTTAAGGATGGACATTCCAGAGGCTGAGACCTATAGGTCCCAAACAAGATCCTAGAATGAGAGAACGCAAAAGTTTGAAGAACAATGAGACCAGTGTATTTGAGGAAAAATAAATAAAGCAAGAGTGGTATGAGATTAAGTCAAATGTTTTGAATTCTAACATGAATAAGGCCCCATACATGAGATAAAAGTATGGCTTTTATAGAGCCAAATAGGAAGCCATAATTTCATTTGAGGAAAATAAGCCACAATATAACTTATCTAAGAGAGATCCATATAGCTGCTTACCGAAGTCTGACATTGTAAGGATGCAAGAATGAAGGCAGACAAGATTTGACGAAGGTTTAGAGTCAGGAAGAGCAATACAAATGAAAACAATCATATTATCAACATAGACATTAAACAACATGGGCCATTATGGGAAATCAAAGACAGTGGACTAGAAAAAGGCACAGATGTCAGTGAACAGATGTGGCAGAAGCCTCAGATCCATCCTCTCTGTTTTATAGACTGATAGCTCGTGGTTTCACTGGTAGCTTAATGAGGAAGCACTGGGTCTCTCCCTCTGGTCCTCTGTGTGTGCATGCTTCCTAGAAGTCTTGTTTATGTGCTGATTTTAATTTCCCTCCTATGTTTTATTCTTTAGCTCCCTCTCAAATATGGATTCTTTCCATTTGACTCTTCTACAATTACTGCCAAACTGGCAAGACACATTTTATGTCCCATCTTATTCCATCTTCCAGCAATATTCTAGCACACATACTAGTCCATCTTTCTGAATACCATCTTCTTTATCTGGCTGCAATAGCACCAGCTTTCTTATCACTTCAACACACATTGTTGGCCACTCCTTCTCAGCTTTAGAACATGTCCTTCTACTCCTACCATTCTAGAACTTGCCAGCGTGCAGGCCTAGACCTCGTCTCACCCTGCATTACCCCTCTAAGTGACACCATCAAGTACCCTGTTTTTTTTTTCTTTTGAATTTTTTTAAAAGATAGTAAAATCCAATAAAACAGAACAGAACAAAGCCAATCAAAACAAAGCAGCAAAATTGGTACAGAACTTCAAAGCAGGATACTAGGAAAACAACAATAGATACCATAATATATATAGCTTGTTATCTTCACAATAGTTGTCCACTCCATCAGGTATAGCAAAATCAAACCAAAAACAAAACAGAATAAAACCATCAAAACACAGTATTGAATAAAGCAAAACAATTAATCAGAACAAAGCAAAACAGTGAGAACAATACTGAATTTCAAAGACAAGATAGAAGGAAATCCCCCATATTAGCTATATTGCATACTGTCACCCTCCCAATAGATGCTGAGACCATTGGCCCCAGGCCTGCAAAATCAACCAAACAATACAAGCACTTAATTGCTTTATGCACCTTAGTTGCTATCAAATCAGCCTGTCCTCCTGTGGCTTACCCAGGACAGGGGGTTGGTATCTGATTCTCAGCCCATGTGCCAGTAGGCTCACAGGAGGCGCTATCTGACTTTTCTCTTCCTGGAACCTGTACTGTTTACATGGCTTACCAGAAAGGGTGGCTATCTGGCTTCTTGGTAGGGTCCTCCCAGTCCCTACATGGCCAATTCTCTGGAGGCGCTGACTTTTCTCTTCCTGAAACCTGTATGGCTTGCACAGCTTACCAGAAAGTCTGGCTAGTTGGCTTCTTGGTGGGTCCTCCCAGTCACAGCATGGCTGATTCTCTAAATTGACACTGACTCCAAAATCCTATGATCTGACTAAATAGATACAACTGTCTTCTCAACTGCTCTATTTGGGTGTCCAATAGGCATTTCAAACTTAACATATCCAAACAATTCCTGAGTTTTTCCCCACCCCTTACATCTCTGTTTTCTTTACTTAGTTCTCATAAAAATAACACCTAAAAAGCATTGATAGTCTTCATCAGGACAATTCTTGGAAAATATGGAGAGATGTGTTAACATGGAACCACTATTCTCACAGGAGGAAAGTCTGCAGTAGGTGACCCACATTAGTGTCTGTCCCCGATCAGTTTGTTTCATACAAATACAACACCTCCCTGCCCTCTGCATTGTTTGCACACCAACCTCCTCATGCACTTCGGATCTATCCATATTGGATTTCTCTTCCCTCTTCAAATCACCGGGTGCTTTTCTCCCTCAGCAACTTCCTTCTGCCCCAGAAAAGGACTTTCATTCTTCACTCAGCTGGCCTTATACATCCCCCAGATCTCAATCAAATGCCACTCTCATCAGCCTCCTCACCAGCCTCTACCTAAACTGCTCTTGCCTTATGCTCCTCCAAAGCACTCCCTCCATTTCTAATTCTGCACACATGTGTGCCTCACAGTTTACTGCCATCTGTCCTCACACAGGTTGCATACTCCACACATCCATTATTTACGGTGTTCATGGCTGGCTACCAGGAGTTAAATATCCAATAAATATTAGTTGAATAGGTGAGTGACTGAATCTCATCTGATTTAATAACACATTGAGGGTCAGTTTCCTCATTTATAATATGGTGACAGTGAAATGTACCCTTTTGTGTGTAGATATTACTTCATGGACCAAATAAAACCTTCAGGCAGTACACCATTGTATTACATCTCAATTTTCCTAGAAACACTGTTCTACCTGTATTTGTATTATCAGCACCTGGTGTAGCCTAAGCCATCTAACAAATATGTGCTGCATTGAATTGATATTATTATATGTCTGCAGAAATGTAAAACAAATTTGATCTCAGTCACCGGTCCACAAACAATACCCCCACCCATCCCGTGTCAAAAAGATGCCTCAACCTGATCATAAGATTTGGAGATCTTAAAGGAAACATGGTTGGCATGAATCAATAAATTACAGCCCAGGGCAAAGGTTTGTATGTATTTATTTATTTATTTATTTATTTTTTGCCTCAAACAAGTCTCTGTTTCTTGCCTGTTCATTTTATTCTTTTTAAGGAATCTGAAGTTTGTCAATAACAGAGAAGTATATTGCTTGAAGGTTTTGCCAGCAAAAAGAAATTGCTGCAGATTATAGAAACTCTTATCTTCTACCAAAGAAACCCAATAATTTCAAATATTGACTTCACATGTACAGCAAAGGGCAAAGCCAAGGTGTACAATGATGGAGAGGGAGGTACATTGTTGGTTCTGTTGGTATGGTAGGGGTAAGTATACTCCAGTTTGTCCAAAAGGCTCGAGCATCATCTTTTCGACTCTCCAATGCATATATCACAATAAACCCCATGAAATCAGCCTACACCATCTATCATTCACCTACCCATTTCATATCCTTGTCTACTTGGGAAGTGTGGTAATAGAATGGATGTTGAGACACTAGTAGGCTAGGCAACCTCCACTTACAACAACTGGTTTAAACTCTACACAGAGAAATTCCCTCTTAGAATGTAGACACTAAGACTCAAGTAAGTTAAATAATTCATACAAGGTCACAAAGTTGATCAAATTAGGGCAGTGACACACACACTTAAGAATCAAATCTGTTTTAAGTGGAAACCTAGGTTGTTTAACCCCTATCCTGTCTCCCTGACTGCATTCCAAGACAGTGAGTATTGAAAAAGCATAAGCTTTTATTGTGTACTTATATTTTCTCAGTAGTATTTCTTCACATGGTAATCTATGCTTATGCAAAGTCACCTGAAAATTTTCAAGACAGAATGGTTGGGAGACATAAGCTTGGGCCACATAAAAAATCAGGCATTCATCCTGATCAGATATTACAATGCACAGGAAATTACTAGAAGTTCACAATCATCTGTGGGAGTTTAATTTTGGCATAATTTTACCTTTAAAATGTTCTTAGAAATCCAAATGCATCCACAGATGCTAAGTACTTGGAATTTTCATTATGTGACTGTATTTTCCTTAACAACTTCTTATACATCAAGAGGAGGAAAAGGGCCAAGAAATGGAAGGCAGAGGTAAATAATTTTTTTTTATTTTAAAACAGAATTTATAAGCAGGTGTGTCTGTGTTTTTCACTCCAGGCCAGGCTCTGCTCCTCACTGCTGCTTCAGAGGAGTAGCCAGCCAGTAAATCGATTGGCTCTGAGGTGAGGCTCTGCCATGGAACTTTCCAGGAGTCTTGGGGGCTGCTGAATATTTGAAGGGTCTGGGCTTCCACGAAGAGAATACAAAGAAGAATCAGGCACTGCACGGTATAAAGAGCTGTGGATCACAACCATGTGGTATTTTGTACCCCAGCAGATACCGGGCCAGGTCTGGAGTCATTTCCAGTTGTCAATGGCTCAGAGGAGGAAGAGGCTGCCACTGACAACCTCAGTACTAAGCACATCACTGTGCACACAACAGCTCCATCACACATATATCTGGCAAAATGTCAGTAGTGCCAAAGTTGAGAAACCCTGCTTTAAAAGGAATGTCATTAATTTAATTATTTTTTTTTGTTTTTTGAAAAATAATTAACTGTCAATCTATAAATAAAATGATCTTTCTAAATACATCTTAATTTAATAAATCCATAAGATGAATCTGATCATTATGTACTACAAACACATACTAAAAAGTATATATTTTTGACTATTTCTTTAATGAGGCTCCACAGCTCCCTGTCTCCTACAGAGTCATTGGAACCCACTCAGTTCTGCATGCAAGAGCTGCTGTGACCTGGTATCTGCAGCGGCCCAGCCTCCTCCCCATGCTCAGCATCAGGACAGGTGCCCTGCAGCCTTCCTGCATATGCCTCACATACACATATATGCACCCCACACATATGCACCCCACATATACATGCACCTCCCACATACACATTCACACACCCAAACACACACACACACACACACACACACATCTCAGACATGCATACATATCCCACAATGCATACCCCACACCCCACACACAACACACAATCCACATAACTCACACACATACACACAAGTCACACACATATGCACAACCACAAACTAAACATACGTGCAGTCATCACTCACATACACATCCCCCACACACCACATGCCTACACAGTACACCACACACCTCACGCACATAGTAATCACACTCATATATACACTCAACACACATAAACACTCACCACACATCCACAAACTCATACCACACAAAACACACACACTCCTAACATGAACACACAAATTCATAAACACATATAGACATACACATCTCTACAGCCAGCTCCGAAGGTACCCCAGCAGCTGCACACTGGGTGGCATTCCCACCCACTGCCTCAATATCCTGTAAATCCCTCCCTCTTTCCAAGCTCTCTTAATAAATGGGGTAGGTGGGCTTCCACTAGGGGACTGCTTGTGTGATTCTTGAAGGTGCTATCAGGTATGAGAACCAGCCAAGGTAGAGCAGCCTTCTTTGACTGATAACACTTATCTGGTGGACTCTGCCTCTGAAAGATTCATTCTGTAATTTCTGAGCTTCTGAGAGAATGTCTTCATATTTCTCAATACAATACACACAGCAGCAATGTCACTATTTATTGGCCCTAACAGGTCCATTACCAAAGAGTTCAATATCACCATGCATTAAGTTACCTATAATTATTTTGTTTTATTCTCCATTTTGGTGAGATAAGCCATTTAGGCTGGGCAGGGTATGAGCATTATTTGCTATTGGAGGTGAGTTAAATGAAGCCCCATCTGTAGCAAGGAGCTAGATCTATATTCCTCCCTGGGCTGCCTCTTTGGACCTCTGACTGTGCCTGCTTTTGCTAAGAATCCTATGATAATATTCAACAACAGGATGGCAAACAATGCCTGGGTCAATTCCAACCTGCTACCCATTTTTCTAAATGGAATTTTACTAGAAAAAGCCATACCCACTCATTTATTTGTTTATAATGTTTTCATATTACAACAGGAGAGTTGACTGGGGGAGTAGCTTAGTGTTACAGTTTATACTTAGCATGCACAAGACTCCGAGTTCAAGGCCCAGCACCACACAGCAGCAAACAACAAACTGAGGTCTCTGGAACAAGACCTTATGAACTCCAGACACTAAAATATTTATTATCTGACTCTTCAGAGAGAATTTCCCAACTCTTGCAAATAAATAGTCAATGTTTCTAGAATACTGGTCCTGTGCAAATTTTTGTATGTTTGTGTCTTTTAAACCATGTAAGATTCTGATTTATAAATGAGACCATCTTAATTTGCAATGCTTAAATGACAGCTCAGAGCCCCGTTCCTGTGAAGTAGCACAATGAAGTTCAAGCCTACTGTTGCATTAGCTATAACTGATTGATACCTCCAAATCAACTTCATCTGAAATCATGATATCTGAGCCTGCACTGACCTCCACCATCTAGGGCTCTTGTTAAATGAGGCAAGTCACTTTTTCTAATTTTTCACATTTGTTCAAAGGGGCTCATGATAAAGCCGAGTTTCCAGTGGTGTTAGGAGCTCTAGATGAACTTGGATGGTAAAAACACAATGAGTCTCAGTTAAACATTCTTTCAGTAGTTATATACTTCCCAAGTGACGTATGCCATCTGCCTATGGCAGGCTATGTTCCCTAACTCCACCCAGTTATGCCTACTCTCAGAGGACTCCTCTACTCCTTCACTTCTTAAAGCTTGTCTTCAGAACACTTGGGATATTATTAGAAATGCAGAAATTCCAGGTCCACCCCAGATCTATTAAGCCAGAATCTGCTTGTTAGCAGCATTTCTAGGTGATCTGCATTCATGCTGGTTTTGAGATGCTCTGCTCTAATCCCCAACCTGAAGAATTCTGAGCAGGGCAGGACAATGTCACCAACACCAGGCAGGGCTGACAAAGTAAGAGCTCATGTAGACCATCTGCCCTGGGTACCTGGCACATCTTTATGACCTAATCACATTAATCAAATGGGCTTCTCTCTAGAATATTTTCACATTTATCTTTTCAACAAAAGTACTCATTCTGTCTCTAAGTCCACTTGGCTGGACTCGAATGCCTTCCTAGGTTCTTGTGGGTCTCCTCTACTAAGAATTTGCTTTTTACACCTTCTGTACCTGCACCTGCACCTTCTGCACTGGGATTTCAGACACTTAACTGACAATATGGTTTTGCCACTAAATATCATGCTGTATCACGCCCAACAAAATATGCCCGAGACATTCACAACTATTCTGGTCTCCTACCCTTAAATTTGAAGGTTTGTCCTCACTGTGGCTCATTTCTGATGGTCCAGCCACTTTCTTGCCTAAGAAGTGATCCTCCTCAGTAATTCCTTACTGAGCAAAGTGAAGAACCCTTCCGTTGCCTTATGAGAGATGTCTTGTTCATGAAGATCTAGATAGGTCTCTTCTAGCCAAGCTTCCAGAACAAGGGTGGTCATACAACAGATATTCGATCACAACTCCCAAAGCAAAATTGATGATCTCAGATCTCCACCTACTTTGACCACCATATCTTTTAAAATGTAAAATAAAATATGTAAAATAAAATAAAAGTCAGTCAGTTGTCTAATCAAGTAGTTGCATCACAGACAGAAGATAATAGATAATACAGTAATCTATAAACTTGACCCATCCTTGCCCATCATTTTGTATCTTGGTTTCCTAGGGATTCAGCTGTGGCAGGCATCATTAGGTCCAAGCAAACTCTGCCAGGGTAAGCCTGTGTTGTTTGCCAACCTCTGAAAATCAGATATTCTACCACAGATGCCAGAAGGTTCCCTGCCTCCCTCTCCACACCTATGATTCATTCCCCCCCCTTCCTCTTTCTATCACAGACACACATCTGTTCTGACTTAGGATAACTAAGGGAAAATTAAATGAATCTGTTCCGTGTGTCTCTAAGGTTATTTATAGGACTTTAATACAGGCTGATACAAAATAAAGAAATAAAGAGAGAAATAAAAATAAGTTATCTTCCCAGGAAGCCAAGAAAAGTTCAAGCAAGAGGAAAATAAGTCATGTCCTTTGGGCTGATGAAGCTATAAGAGTCTTTGGTTTATCACAGTCTTTCTTCCAAGTCCTGTGAAAATCGATAAGTCTTGTTGGATTTCGAGAGATCAATATTAAAAATACGCATTTTGCAATGCAGAACGTGTACACTGTGTGTGCATTTCAAGGGACTGATGTGCCTATGGAACAATCCTTATTAAACACTTTGAGGAGTGTAAATATTGACTGTTAGGATAAGGGTATCTCTAGGTCCTTCTCTGTGTTAACCCTGTGACTTATTTCTGTATGCCTGGTGATGCCCAGTTATGACAGGTGGCTAAAGTTTCAGAGGCTAAAGTTTCAGGTTGCTGATAAGACTAGTTTTCAGTACACACTTCATGTGATGATACCTTTCAAAAATCAATAAGGAGAAGAGGTATAAGTTACAAAACAAATGACTGTAAGATCAAGCTCTGTGAGACCTGGTGCATATTCAACATCCAAATATCTCTGACTTCCCTTCCTCCCCATGTCTCCATCACCACTCACTCAATAAACATTCCTCCTAAGCTCCTTGAAATCGGACCCCTAGTCCCAGACTCTCTAATCCTCTGCTATGGGGTTTGTAATACCCATGTCTCCACATGAGTCAGTGCAACCTTCAAGACAAGGCATTTCACTTGTTTCTCTGTGGCTTGAAATCTAAAATGTCGGGTATTTCGTTAGGAACTGACTGAGTTGTATCTAACTTGGGAGATATCTCCAAACACACTTCTTAGATACCAGTCACACAGACACATAGAGTACCTTCCATTTTCCTATCTCCATGTGTTTTCTCAGTAAACAATTACAGTGGCCACACCTTATCCACAGGTGACATGTTACAAGGCCCCCTATAAATACCTGAAACTATGAATAGTACCTAATCTCAAATACACTAAGTTTTTTCCTACTGATTGACTAACAGAAGAGTAAAATATACAGTATGGGAGTTGCTGACCAAGGAGTGATGCACATTAGGCAGAATGCAATGAAAGACCATTAAATCTCATAATGCTACTCACAACAGTATACAATTTAAAATTTAAGAATATTTTTATTCCCGCTTTTTGCTGTTCAGTATTTTCATGCTGTGGCTGGCTGCAGGTGGTTGAAACTCTGGAAGACAAAACTGTGGATGTGGAATGGGGGGGTGCACTATAATTATCAACACACCATTCCAGTGTCTTCTTTCTGCCCTCATTTACTAAGTTTTTCAGGCTGAAACAAATGTCTTTTGTGTGACTCCATAGGAAAGGCCTCGATTTTAGCAATGTAGTATGACATTGTATTTCACATTTATTGCTTGCCTATTTTATTGCCTATCTTTTACCACTCAAATACAAACTCTTTCAGGGTGAAACTGTCAGGTGTTTATTGCCCTAACCCTACCATCCTTTCTCACATGTAATAAGCATTTAAAACATATTTACTGAATGAATGAATAAATGAAAGTCTATCTCCTAGGCTAGGCTGTGAGTTCACTGAAGTCAGAATTTCTTGTTCACTTCCTTTTCTGGGAAGGTAGTTAAGTGCCTGGCACAAAGAAGCAGCTTTAAAAATTGTTTTGTTGAATTCAATTGGCTTGAAAAGCACTTTATAGGGGAACCAACCAAAGGAATTCTCAGAATTACTTCTTCATGTCTGTGTACAAAGCCAGACTGGAAGCTAAAAAGTGAGACTGCCTCCCACAGAAAGAGAAGGAAGTCTTCCATTAGGATCAAGGACAAAGGATCCCCAAATCTCAACACCCCAAATTGCCAATTACGCTGCTCAGCCTTCACAATTCTATTTATGAACGTAAATCCTCACCTTATCTCAAGGAAACATACTGCAATGTCAACTCGATTTTAAAAGACCTTTATAGTCGCCACAACTTTGATATATACATTTTATTGTGGCACCATTTGCACTGCTAAAGTTAAGGTTGAGTCAGCACTTCCAGTAAGAAATCCATGTTGTGGGGATTTATAACTCAGCCATAAACACTTAGCTATGGCTTTGGTGATAAAGAAATGAGACCTGCCCTGATGGCAAAGATATATGTATGAACTCTCCAGAGCAGTCGTCACAGAGGGATCAAGGAGAAAGCACTAGTTTCTCTTCCTTTTACAACATTAATTGTAAATTACTATGAGGAAGCAAAAAATCATTAATAGGACTATAACCTTCTCTCATTTCTCAGGAAACAATGTCCAGCATGTACGTTTGATTTTAGGGGCTTCCTCACTGCTAATCAGCTATTCTACTTTGCACTCCGCATTCAGACCTATAGAGTCTACTTGCAGTCCTTTCTCAAGTGTCAGTGTCCCTACAACCACCTACAGGTTTTCCAGACATGAAAATGCAGAAATCTCAGGTAGAGCTTCAGAGTTTGCATTTTATTTGGTGTGGGGGTATCAAACCCAGGGCCTTGTACATGCTAGGCAAGTGCTCTACCACTGGGCTGTATAACCCCAGACCATGAGTTTGCATTTCTAGCAGGCCTCCAGGTAGCACCGTCACACCTGATCCAGAGACCACTCTTCGAAAAGCAAACTATTCAAGATCCCCCTCCAGGTACGCCCATTCCCCTGCCTCCTCCTTCTTCTTTAATGTAGACCCTCTTCATTTTGCACCTGGCCTACCTTGCTCCTACCTCATCTGAAATTTTCATAAAATTGACTTTTGATTGGATTTGCCACTTTCCTGAAACCCCACCTGCCTGCATTCCATCCACACTGCTGCCCAGGAAGCCATATCACTTCCTATCTTAAAACATCTTGATAATCCCAACATTGTCTGTCCCACACAATCAGATCAGAACCCTTTAGCCATCCCCAGATATGCCACCTATCTCCTTACAGTGAAGGGGAGTCATTTGCCTCTTTTTATACTCTGTCATTAAATCTGTCAGAGTTTTCTAATTATTGACCTATGTCTCTGTCAAACTCAACTGACTGTGAGGACTGAAAAGGTAGGAAACATATTTTACCCAGCTCAGGGTCTGCTACTCAATAGGAGCTCAATAAATATTTGATGAAAAGAGGAATTCATACATTAGAGAATTTATAATAGGAGCAAACATTTATTGAGCAATGACACTGTATCAGGTACTGTACAAAGTGCTTCACATTTATTAACTCATTTAGTACTCAGAACAGCCCTGAGAGGTAAAATGATCAGATTCACTTTCCATATTAAGTGCAGAAAAAATACATAACTGTCCCAAAATCACACTGTTGATAAAGTGGTAAATCCAATCAGAAGTCAATTTTATTAAAATTTCAAACTTCTTTCTCTTAATTACCAAGTTGAACTGAAAGACTGGAGAAAAAGGGGTGAATAAGTGAATGAATGTGAGTGAATGAGTGAATGACTTCTGTTGCCCTTGAGGACCTGGAAAGTTGAGCCACCTGTCCCCACAAGTCAATGAAAGTACCTTATTCAGATGACCAAGTGCTAATGTATAAAAACAAAAGGGTGATTTATGTTCCAGGTTTACTGCTTTGACCTCTGGCAACTCAAAATAAGATTTGATTTTAAAAAGCAAATGCTTTCATCTGCTATTTCAGCTCCTTGACACAAAAATGAAGGACAGGAAGATGCTTGACCAGCATGCTGGACTCAGAGAAGTTGAAGTGCAGCAAATATTTTCTGTACTAGATATCACTGAGGCATGAGAGGTCAGATATGTCAGATGTCATACACTCATTTATCCACCCATGCATCCTTTCATTCACTCATCTATCCATTCATTTATTCATATTTTATTCATTGATTCAGTCTCATGTTCTTTCACTTTCCAAGTATTTATTAAGCCTTATTACATTTTAGGAATTATTTAAGTGCAAGAACTATGCCAAGTTTAGACGAAAATGGCCAAAGAAACTTTCCTAAAACATAAGAGATTATCTCAAATGGTTATTTGAAGGATATACAAAAATTTTTCCAGCAAAAATGTATGGATCCGTATGCACTGTGTAGTGGCTATGGGCAGAGCTTACAGAGGAAGTTCTAGGTTTACATAACAGCATGTCCACAAGCTGTGTAAGAGAGCCTGGCATGCTTGAGGAATTGAAGGAAATTCACAGTGCCTGAACAGAAATTATCAAACAGAGCAACAGATGTAAGGGGAAAAGATGACCCAAAGATGTTGGCAAGTATTAATCCTCCCTTTGACATCTAATAATTAAGGTATGTTAATGGTCATGTGGTTTTGCAAGGGATACCTTGAGGGAAAAAAATGTATAAAGTTGAGGTAAATTCATATAACCATATTTGTATCTATATCCATATCCTTATCGGTAACAGTGAAATGTGAATCAAGTATGAATAATAGCAATCAAACAAGAGAAGCATTCTCTCTCTCTCTCTTTCTACCTCTCTTTCTGCCTCTCTATGTTGCCTCTCTCTTTATCTCTTTGCCTCTCTATCTCTATCTCTCTTTCTAAAGCACCGTCAGTTCTGACCCTAAGGTTTTATAGGCAGAATATGGTGTGGGGAGTGGGCAGTTCTTAGTTTTTT
Source organism: Dasyprocta punctata (assembly GCA_004363535.1). NCBI lineage: Eukaryota > Metazoa > Chordata > Mammalia > Rodentia > Dasyproctidae > Dasyprocta > Dasyprocta punctata. The sequence continues at coordinate 4,144 of RJWM01024490.1, read as the reverse complement.
GGGAGGTTTAATGGCACAACACTGTACAATTGGGAGTAAGATACAATAGACTGCAGTAACCTATGCAGCCAGGACAGGTCTTTTAGCTGTTCCCAACTGCCTTGACAGCTCCATGCTGCTCTGACAATACTTTTAAAATGCTGGCTGGACTTCATTTTCCTGGAGCCACCACACTGACATTTCTTGAAGTGTATCATCTCCCTTGCATTCATCTAGGTGGTGTATCCAGGTTACCTCTCTTCCTTCACTCATTTATGTTCCCAGAGATCTGATCTTCATCCCTCTCTACGCATTATCCAACTGGATGGATTGAAGAGAGCAAACCTCTCTTAGTTATGTGGTAGAAGTTCCACTTTATTCTCATAATGCTACTTCATATACATCTCGCTTTAAAAAAGGAAAAGAGGGCTTCAGTATTTGAACACAAAAAGCTGGAGGGAACCATGAGGAGACACATCAGTTTACTTCCTGCCAGAGGCAATGAGCACTGAGCTAGCTGCTTGGTTGCAGTAGCAGTGGGAGAAAGGTAAAGAAGAAAGGAGGAAAGGCAAGGGAAAACACCATCTCATATTACAACTGAAGTGGAGGGGAAGAGAATACTGAGATGCAGCGAGGGATCTAGTAGATGGTGGACACAAACATGAAAAGATAAAGCAATGGCACCAGACCTGTGTTCTCAAACTTCCTTTATTCCCTATATGCTAAGCTCAGTTTTGTTTTCTCATTTTTCCAAAATTCTAAGGAATTTCCTGCCTTTCCAAGAAGATTTTTGGCTAATTTTATAATGGAACAAAGAAGAAAAGAGATAGTGGTCAAGAAAAGGGGAACAAGGGCTGAGGCATGTGGTCGTAGAGTTGAAGGGCAGAGAGGCTGAACCAGCTCCTGAATGGGAGTATTAATAAGAATGGGAGAGGAAAGAAATGAAAGTGGTTTAAGAATGACTGCTGAATCTTTTCTACTGCTCTTTGGAGATGGACAAGGGACACTGTACCACCAGATCCCAGGAGCTTTTGCAGGTGCCGAGAAATACACTTGGACATTTTTACATGGCCATGGGATCTCATAGAGCTAGAGCTACTAAGTAGAGGTCTTGGGGTAGAAAATAAAAAATGAACACAAGGTCATGGGTGAACTTTGCTCAAGGAATCTTCACACTGTGAAAGGAAAGCATAAAAGACAGCATAGTTATCTTAGGAATAGGCAGTCAGTAAGAAACAGGTCTAAGACAGTGTCAGCTAGATTTGAAGAACATAGAATGCAGAGCAAGTTAAGAGCTAATTCAAACCACACAGCTTAGAAAAGTAAAATAAAACACAGGAAAGGGGACAAAAAGGATAAAAATGGGCAGATACAATTCTTCCTGCCAGGAAGAGACTTTTTAGGGGAGAATATGCTGAGTTAGTTGACATCTCCCTCTCTACCTCAGGATGGACTAGGAAGAACTTAAAAACGCAGAGTAACCTGTTTTCTTTGAACATGATTTCCTTTGAACTCTGCCAGTTGAGTAACTAACTTTCTTTAGACCCTAAACCAACAGAATCACCTGTTAAAAACCAGTTCCCCCTCTCTGCTTACCTATATAAGATCAAAACAAAAAAACCTCTGAAAACTACAACTTTCTGAGTCCTCTCCCCACACACACTGACAAGTACTCACCACGAGCTATTTTTCTTCTTCTTTCCAATAAACACTCTCCTGACTTCTCCCTTTTGTCTGTGATTTCATGATTTGATTTTGTGAGAACATGAGCTTGGGTTTATACAGAATTAACTGTTTCAATATGAGACCTATGAAAAAAGAGGAAACTACTATTTAAGGAAGATTCAAGACCTATGAGCTCAGGGAAGCCGAAGTTCCTCTCCTAATCCCACACAGGCACATATCAGGGCCATCACTTCACAGATGCACTAAATGAGACTAATGTTCTGACTTCTCAGGGTAACAGATACAATTTCCAGAGCAGGGTGTCACTGAAGCTTATCAAGCAGGTGTTACTCAGGCGACAAAGGATATGGGATCCAGAATTTCATAGGATTGTATTATAGTACTGTCTTCTGTCAGTATCCCTGGCAGTTGGCTCAAGGATCCCCAAGGGCACCAAAATCTGCAGATCCACAATTCCCTCATATGAAACAGCATAGTATTTACATACAGTCTTTCACTGAAAAGAAGACCTAGCCAGAAAGTAATCAGCCTTGAAAATTAGAGGTCAAAGATGCCAGCCCCAATCAGCCCATGTCTGCTTTACTTGCCATCACTATTCTCTTGCTTGTTGACTACTCTGTAAGGCAGGTAAAGCAAGGACAGGCTGACTGGGGCTGATGTTTCTGATTTCTAGTTTTCAAGGCTGATTATTTTTCATGTGGCTCTCATTTTCTGGAAAACACAGTATTACCAATACACATATACCCATATACTTCAGATTAATTTTAGATTACTTACAATATCTAAGGATTGCCCATGCTGGATAAATAGTTGTTATACTATATTCTTTAAAAAAATAATAAGAAAAATGCTTGCACAGGATTCATACAAATGTAATTTTATTCTTTCCTATCTGTGGTTGGTCAAATCCATGCATGGGGATTTTACGTTTCTGGAGATCCAACTGGACTGCAGTTGTTAAGTCTATCATTCCTCTGATAAAAAGAGGCCAGTGCCAGCCTTGCCAGTCACATCATTGAATTACATCAGCCCACCGGCCCAACACACCTGGCTCATAAGATCTGAAAACATTCTGATTGTCTCTCTCATTAGTGCCCCCTGAAGGCTCAAGAATGCAAATTTTCATGGGTTAGGACAAAGCATGTAGCAAAATAAAACATATAAAATAAAAATACAGAACAAATAACCAAGTTTTATTTTTTTACCCAAATATAAATTCTAATAAAGTTGCCAACTAAAACTGGCATAAAATGAATCTCTGCAAATTCTCCTCCTGGTCACTTGTTGACTCAATTATTCATTCATTCTACTTTGAAGCATGATAAGAATCATACAACCATGATTAAGGACATTAGTGCCTGAGCCAGACAAACATGGAGTTTAAATAGATATAATCTGTTTTTGTTGGTATTAAAAATAATAACTACAATAAACAGTACACATTCAAAGCCCATTGTAAAGACTACAAAGAGAAACATTCCACCTCATCTTAAAATTGCTCAAAATACAGGAAGGGATGGAAACTTATAAATAAACTATGTGAGCCAAGGATGATGGTACAAGTCTGTAATCCCAGCACTCAGACAGGCTGAAGCAGGAGGATGACAAGTTCAAACCCAGCCTGGGTAACTTAACAACTTAATGAGATGCTGTCTGGAAACAAAATAAATAAATAAATAAAATTTAAAAAGGAGCTGGGAATGTAACTCAGTGCAAAGTCCCTGTGTTCAATCCCTGGAACCAGAAAAAAAAACTGATAAGAATATTTTCAACCAAATAGAACAGAGCTTCTAGTTAATAGTAGCTAAAATCATGAGGTCTTATCATTTGTTTAACCACAAACTTGAAAGTAGGTGGTCCCAGATTTCTGGCAGCTCAGTGACTTCTTAACAAGACATGTACATCTTTCTACACCTCCCTCCACAGTGTGCTGGCTCATTATTCTTACACTTGTTCCTGTGTCAGCACAAGGCTGCCCCTGAAGGAAGTAACACATTAGCATTTAAGAAAGAAAAAAAAAAAAAAAAGAGAAAAGGAAAGTTGTGAAAGGGTTTTGTCTGAGGCTTGTCCCTATTCCAAAAAGCAAAACCACTAGAAGTCAATTTGGCAGACCAGTCCTGACATCTCATTGAACAGAACAGGCTCCATAGGTCCAGAGGAGACTAGTAAAATACATCCCAAGTGTTTCAGCATCTACAGAGGAATCAGCAAAAAAAAAAAAAAAAAAAAGTTTAGTGGGGTTGTCCCTCTCAGAAACTCTCAGCACACAGTGAAAACTGATTGGGGCACACATTTAAACTGGAAACAAAGGAGATACTGACCTGCTGTCTAATCACTGGAACAAAACACCTGATACCCACAAACTAACAGAGGAAAAGTTTTTGGCTCATGGTTTCAGAAGTTTTAGTCCATGGCGGGTAAGCTCCAAGGTAGAAACAGCATAGTCAAAAGGCAAACAGGAGGAACCTGCTAGACTTAC
>RJWM01024489.1:0-30651 GCA_004363535.1 Dasyprocta punctata | reverse complement strand
ATTCCCTAGCTTTGCACTGGGAATCCATGTCACTTTCCATATGAACATGTTATCCATTGATGGGTAAAATGTTTTAAAGAACTTGTATCTTGGCATAAATATCACTGTTTTGCATGCATACTAGCATAGGTGTAGTAAATGACTTTTTAATTAATTAAAAGTCCTCTAGTCTGAGAGTAGATATTATAACCTTATAGTTACTATTTGCAACTCAAAATGCTGGAACAACTGATGCAGAATTTTAAAAATGTATTGTCTATTTGGCATTCAAATACTGGCGTCTTAAATATATTAAATATTCTCAGCACTTTATTAATTCTCTAAGAACTCATGATGTCTCAGATGAAAGTAGTATACTATTATTATTTCTATCATACCAATGAGAAAGCTTTCATACAGAGAGATTAACAACTTGGTCAAAAACAGAACTTTTAAGTAGTACAGACAGAGGTTTATTTAGTTCAGTTGCCATGTCTTTATTCTCAGATGCAATGTTCCTATTTATAGAGTACTGATAATCATTCAGGTCTTAGGGACTCTAGATTCATTAGTAATAAAGTTAACATTCTCAAAGTGACCCAGCTGGTGAATGGAAAAACTGTATATGACCAATTTATGTCTTACTTAAACTAAGCCTCTGTACATGTATGTATGTTCAGTAATATCTTTTTTGAGATAGCATTCACATGCCATAAATATATCTTGCAATAGATCTATAATTCAGTAGATTTTAGGATTTTCACAATTTGTTTGACCACTACACTTATCTACTTTTAGAACATGTTCACTCCAGAAAGAAAGTCTGTACCAAATAGTAGTCTTTTCTATTCACTCTACCATGTAGCCTAGGTCACTATTAACCTACTTTCTAACTTTATGGATTTGCCTATTCTCAGTGACTCATAAATGGAATCATATATGTGTGCTTTTTTCTCTGTGCAGTTGGCTTTATTTACTTTAGTATACTTTGGAGATGATGACTCATTAATAATAAATCTACAGTGAACATATTCAAGGTTCATCTATGTTGTAGTATGTATCAGTACTTCATTTCTTTTTACTGTCAACTAATACTCCATAATACAGATATATCACATTTTTTTTCAGTCGTCAGTTGGCAGACATTATTTCTACTTTTTGACTCTCTTTAATAGTGTTGATAAGAGCATTTGTGTGCAATTTTTGTGTGGAAACATTTTCATTTCCCTTGGGTATATATGGAGTAGAATTTCTGGGTCATATGATAACATTATATTTAGCTTTTTGAGGAATCGTCAGAAAGTTCACATCCCCCTCACCATTTTATAATCATTCTGGCAGTATATGAGGATTTCAATTTTTTCTGCATCCTTGGTAACATTTGCTATTAATCATTATTCTTATGGTAGCCAAACTACTGGTATGAAAATGTGTTGTTCATTTCTCTGATGACAAATATCATTGAGGATGTTTGCATGTGTTTATTGACCATTTGAGTATTTTACCCATAGAAATGTCTCCATGTTTTACACACATTTTAGTTCGGTTATTTGTTTTTCTCTTATTGAGTGGGTGGTAATAGTTTCTTATAAATTGTCTTCCAGCCTCCACTACTTACTCTTTTCACAAAGCCAGGGATGAATCTCAGGGCCTCATGCATGCCAGGCATGTACTCTACCATTATGCTGTTAACCCAGCCCATTGTTTGTCCTTTATCAGGTACATGATTTGTGAATGCTTTCTTTCATTCTATAGGTTGCGTTTTCATTTTCTTGATATATATTTTATATTTGATAAATTAAAAATGTATGTATTTTTTTCTTTGAACTTTTGCTATCATAGCTAAGAAACTACTGTTGTCTAACTCACGGTCATGAAAATTTAGTATTTACAAGGGTTCTAGATTTTTAGCTCTCACATTCAAAATTTACAGATAAAAAAATTAAGTTTTAAAATTTTTGTTAAGTGGCTGCAAGTATAGCTCAGTGGTACAGATCTTGCCTGACATATGCTTAACCTTAGGTACTAGTTCTAGAAACTCACACATATATATACATCAAATAAATTTTTGACAGAAAACATATATCTTTTGTGTCCCTTTCATTCTCATTAATCAAATATCACAGATAACCCCTATTTTATCCTCTACTATGAGCTTCAAATTTTTGTGACATGGTATTGTTCTCTCCACTTTGTTTTTCTTTCTGTAGAAGATAAGTCCTGCCACTAATTGGAATGAGGGCCCAACTTTTCCTTGGCTTAGAATCACTTGCCATTGTAAGTTTTTCTTCATTTGCTATCTCCATCTATTTGTAAATTTTGAGTAATATAAATTTTAGCAGTCATTCCCTTGATGCCAGTTACTTGCAACAGGAATGCCTTCCGATGCCCAGGATATCTCATCTCCATGGTGTGCTTTAGGAAAACTGTCACTGAGAGTTGAGGCAGATGGGAAGGTCGACATTTTGCAACATTAATCATTTGCTCATGTTTAGATTAAATCTTTTGTGTATGCCACTTACAGATGTCCTTACCAACAATTCACTATATGAAAGTATAAATGGGGTAAAAATGACCACAATGATTTATCGTTGCCTTTTTTTTGCTTTAATTTTTCTTTGCCACCCTGCTTTGGTTCCCCTTTTGGATGTCTTTTTGGTACATGAACTGGTAAAATGACACAGAAACTGAGGGAGCACTGTGTAAACTGCAGCTTGACTGATAGTCCTTTGACATTGGAATATTCCATCTGTAAAATGGTGTTATTTCCTGTTTAAACTCTGGTGACATTATATATAGACTATATATGTTAAAGGTGACATCATTTTTAATGATATTTCCAAAGAACAGCATTGTTCTTCAAGCAAATCTTTATATCATACTATCATTCAATTTTGGTCCTACACTAATTGCTTTGCAATTCCTTTAAAATAGAAAACACCATTTATTTTCTTTTAATTGCTTTATAATAATGTTCTTTTTGGTTACAAGTAAGTGTTCTATTCTAAACCTACAAATATAATACATTTAAGATTCAGAAAATGATATCAGATTTGATTTTGCTTAAATTACAAAGTATCTCAAAAAATAGCAAGACATGGATATAATCTTGGGTTCTTATATAGTATAGCTCAAACGTATGTCTTAATATATTTTTGGTCCTGTTTATAGCACTTTTTGAATGATAAATATTCACTATTTATAGAATAAAGAATTCTTTCCAAAGAATGAAGTGAGCATTCCATAGAATAATACAAATGAATGTCAAAAAGTTTCACTTAGTAAGCCTGATATAACATTCATACTCTATATTAAAATATAATTTTTGATATGGTTTTCATAAATTTAAATTAGTAGGCCTGAAAGTTAACGATTCTTCTTAATTTCTATAATTATTTTAGAATTCCTTAATAATGTCTTTCTTCAGTGAAGTACAAAAATAATGAGATATATAATACCAAATCAAGAAGTTTTCTTCTTTCTCATCATTTCAGAGTAAAGATTTTTACTTTTTTTTTTCATCTAAAGTCAGAAAAATTCAAATGAGGTGCATGCAACTTGGTTGCCTCATAATTTGCAATGGAAAGCAGGATTATCTCCATATATTTTTAACCAGGGTGGTAGCAGACATATGAATTCTAGTCTAGAAACCTGCTGTATGTTCCACTATATTCAGTTGCAATGTATAAAAGTAAGCTTTTTTTTAGAACACATACACAATGGTAATTGCAACGTACATAAAACCTGTCAAAGCTCCAATTTCCAATATTCTAATGAATATCAAAAGAGTCCAGCATTTCTGACTTTGACAAATTGCAGATGAGGTTTTATTCATTAAGAGGGGCTGCTAATGTTTATTTAAATGCAATTTACTGTTGCATTATTGATTAGCTACTGCAAAATTATCTTACAAGGAGCACGTGTGGCAAGAAGATTTCAGGTTGAGAGCGGATTTATCTAGGGAAGGCCTGTAGGCTTGATTTAGGCCCCAGGACATGAGAGTTTTAATTTATCGGGAAAGAAAAGCCTGGTGGAAGGTTTGCTTTGTTTGCATTTAGACAGCAGATGAAAGGCGTTTTGATGTTGAGCTGGGAGAAAATGGCTGCCACTCTTGTTATTCACGCAGAGAATTCAGCAAAAGAAAAAAAAATCTATTACTCATGCAAGATAAAACAAACCTTTTCTTACCCTCAAATCATTTTTCGAATCAAATATGTGACTCTTGTCATTTTCCAAAGAAGAAATAAAATTTTAAATATATTGCTTGTTATCTAAAATCCTAATCTTTTTTCATACTGCATTTATTACTAAACCTTCACTTTCTATTGTGGTTCTGTATCTTTTTTGGGGGGTGTCATTGTGTCTGAAGTGCCTTAAAACCAGAATGTAGCCTGATAAAAGAACCAATACTAGACTTAAATATTTTAGTGAAAATTAAACAAACCAACCTTTCATTCACTCTTTAAAAGGAAGCAATAGAACTAGTGTTTAGGTGGAAAGCTTGTTAGGCATATTAATAATATATTCTTTATGTGAGGTAGGCACATGGGTTCTATGAAATAAGACTTTTTTGTGTGTATTGATTTATTTTAGGTCAATCACTCTGATTAAGGGATAAAACAAGCCATAAGGATTGGACTGGTTACCTTCATGTAATAATAGTAACTTATTTGTATGTATATGTACATAAGAGTCATGATTAGATAAAAAAAGCTAGTCAAAATGGAAAAAAAGAAAATTCTTGAAATTCGTGGAGGAAAATATTCACCTCATAGATTGTGCACATAATAAATCAATAGAAATATCATATAATTTCTTATTCAAACAACTAATGCTTTATTCCTAGTAGTAGGATTTCCAATATTTAACCTATACTAAACCAATGGTGGAGAACAAGCCTGTAAAGACAATCTGAGGACTCATGATTCTGTAAAAATTATAGGAAACTCAGAAATGCCTATGGAGACGATGCTTCAGAATGCGTAACTTCTATATACTGAAGGTCAATTACCAGTTTGGTAAATACCTAAGAATCTCATAATAATTTTAAATATATGTCAACTAACCACAAGAATTTAGAAAAATGTCTCAACTAATCAGCAAATGTAGGAATTGAATTTCAATATGCAATAATATGATACCTAAATCTGGACTCTGAAATGTTATCATGCAGAAGACATTTCAACTGGCTTATTATTCTCCAAAAATAAATTCACGAGCAGCATTCTGTATTGAAAAAGAAGCAGAAAATAACTTTTGCTGTGTGATTTGGGGCCACAAATGACAATGACAGCAACAAGAATTATGTTTTCCTTTGGGGTTTATACCACAGGAGACGCAGTGATGATGCCTGAGTATTAGTTCTGACAAGCTGGAGGTTAATTACTTACCCCATATTTCAGAGCTGCCAGAATGGGTACTGCTATGCATTTATTTACTAAAATCTGAAGTACTCACTGTTTTTTTCAAGCATTGACTCAATAATGAAATACTAATAACTTCGAAATTGTATTTCTTTTCCTGTGCTATTCTTAGTTTTGACTTCCTTTTTAGTTAATTGTCCCCTCCGTTCTTTTTCAAGAAGCCTCTTGCTATTTTTCCTCTTCTCCTTCAGTTTCTGGCAAACAGCATAACACTTCAGATGAACACTCGAGTCAGAACAATAGCAATTAAAAAGTAAGACAAGCTAGATGTTCTGTGGTCCACTTCCAGATGTGTTAGTGTGTTGCTGCATTAAAATTATTTAACAAATTGTGATTTATCCTTTCAGCATGAATCTTGGGTACAAATTTGGAGAACTAAATGAAACCATTAGGAATAAGAAATCAAGTAAGATAATTCTAACAGAGATTTAAGATGTTATTACTGAAATGTGGCATATGAAATTATGCAAGTTTTATTTCAAAATGAAAAATATAATAGACGCCATGATTATGCTCCTTGAACTAATATTTAACTTTTTTAAGTTCTTTGAAATTTTATATATTAAAGTGCTCAAAATTGAAAAAATAACTTCAAAGAAAGAATGAAGAGAGAGAAGCCTTGCAGCTCTAAGAAACATAAGTTAATATGTTGTTAGCCTAAGTAAATAAAAATATATAAATAAATAGACATTAAATAAGGGACCCATTAAGAAATGAAGTATATTTGCTCCTTCATTCATTGATGCCTTGATTAATTGATTGCTTCATTCAACACATATAACCAAGAGTTTGGACTAGTCTACATGCAGGTTTCTGCAATAATAAAGATTCTGTTCTAGATGAAGAGATAGATCATATGGAAATGTCAGGCACTTGATTGCCAAAAGCTGATTTCTATACTTCCTTCAATGTAACATAAATTATCCCTCTCTTGTTCTCTCTTGGTTTTATTTTTTGGAAAAAAATTCCCAGTAGCATATTTTCCATATTTATATATTCATGTGCTTTTAGATATCATATCTTTTAGATTGATTGATAGTTTTCATATTCTTGGAATTTGGAAAACCGTGTTTCAGTATGTTTTTTTCTAGAAGATAACTCAAGATTTAGGATGACACTGGGAATGATTAAACAAATTCACATTTGAGCACATTCATCTCTTCCACAGCTATGAAAGGAGGGCCGAAGTGGGGAATTTGGAACAAAAGTCTATAGTGGAAAAGTTAATTTTTCCATAAAAAGCAAATAAATCTCAGTACCACAAAGGAAAAAAATAAGATATTAGAGATGTTGAATAGAAAAAAAAGGCTATAGAATTTTTAGAGATTTGAAAAACTGAAAATTTGACCAAATTGACTCTGGTTCATATTCTTTGAGCTAATGACTCATATTTCATATTTTAAATAGAACATGAAAATATTTTAACATAAAGTCTAACATAAAATAAAAACTCTCGCTATCATGCACAATAAGTGTTTTCACTATAATTATTCATCTACATGCCCATCATTTCTCAAAGTTTTTGATAAACATTAAATATTCAGAGATGTGAAAATACTTGGATTTCTCATTATGAATGACTTATATTTTCTATTATTATCTTTCATTTTTGTATCTGTCTATATATTCCACTAATGTGATCACTGTAGCTTCTATCATGCAGAATGATTTAAATATTTTTCTCCTGGTTTTTGTATTGAAGGGTCTCCTTTCAAATTTCACAATAAGCCTTGCTACCTTCTTCAGGACCTAGGGCTAGGATTCAAATGGAGACCTCCACACTGTATAACCAAGCATTTGAAATTTATATATCAAGCTAAAAGACATTTAAAATGTTCTATCCTATGTTCTGAACAATTGCCTCCTCATGGGAACTGGGTGTCTTACTTTCTGGGCAAATAACTTCACAGTTAACTGAAAGGTCAAGTTCAAATTGAGGCTTCCCAAACTCCTTCGCTGCGTATACCAGAAATATGGAGAGGTAGGATGACTGCCACTGTTATCCCTACCTCTGCCTCTTTGCTGTTCTCTCTCCATCATATGCAATCTATATAAACTCATGCCCACCTTCTTGGCCTCTGACCAACAATTACATCTTGATTATTTCTCAGGCTTATTATATAGCAAGTTTTGCCTTGCTGCAGACAAGGACAAATTATAGCATAGGCCGTGGAGGCAAGCTGTGGATGTTCTGAAATGCCAGGTTTTCCGAGGATGATATGAGGATGGAGAATAATCTCCAGTTTCAGTCCCCTGGACTCATCAGCCTATGAAGAAGGGCAGAGCCATCTCAAACTGTCCGTACAGGAAACTGGCACTCTTCAGCAACATTTTCAGACTCCTCACTTTCCTACAGTTGAATGACATCTTCTTTTTTTTTTTTTTATTTAAGAGAAAAAAAAAAGACACATAAGAAAGACAAAAAGCAAAAGAGACAAACAAATGACTAGAGTAAATGCACAACAGTAACTTTATAGGTTTACAAAACAGGACGATAGAAACTTGACAATGGTTGCAATGTTGTGTATTGTTATCTTCAAAATGTTTGTTTACATTAACAGATACAGACATGTAAAATTGATCTAATCATATGAGTATTAACCGTTCTTTCTCAATAACTAATACATTCAGCAGTATGTTCATTTTAGTTATCTTACATATACATATATACAGATTTATATCTTTTTCCTTTTCCCGTCCCTCTTTCCCCCTTTTACCTTCCCAATTACTTTTGCTCTTTGAGCAGTTTTTTACCCTTACATAGCATTTATTGTAGATTTTGGATCATATATACTTTTTCAGTTTCTTACAATAGGGAGACAATATGGTATTTACACATGTGGGTTTGATTTAACTCACTTACGAGTGTGGTCTCAAGTTGTGTCCATTTACTTATGAAAGTCTCAATTCAATCTTTCATGAGAATGACGTTTTCAACTAGTTTTTATTTACTTATTATTGTAATTTGTCTTGCAATGAGCATACTTGAAAACATATTGTGGTGGTCATGTATGGTGGTTTATACTTAAAAACCGAATTGCTGAATCTTAACATATAGGCATTATTGACTTTACCTTACAATGAAAAATTATTTATAGTGGGCATACCAATTTATATTCCTACCAGAGATACTCCAGTTGGATCACAACCTTGCAAATATTTGTGAAACTTTAATTTTGACAATCTGAAGGATGTGAAATAAGATCTTGTTATGATTTAAAATTCCTTTTCCTTAATTACTACTGGAATTGTTTAGATTTGAAGTGTAGCCCAAAAACCTCACATGTTCAGAAATGGGGTTTTGGAAGGTGATTGAATCATGGTAGCACTACAGCTGACTAGCGTTAAGAGCATGGTGGGAGGTGAATTACTGGGTGCCTGACTTGGAAGGGTTTATCTCCCTCTGCAACTTTTTCTTTTTCTGTTTCCTGAATGCTATAACCTGAGTTGCTTCCCTTCTTCAATTTCATTTTTGCAAAAATTCCAACCTCTAAAAATTATGAGGTCAAATAAACCTTTCCTTTAATTTGTGAGTATCAAATATTAAGTCTCAGCAACAAAGAAAACAACTAAGACATAGATTAAGCACCTTGTCATATGTCTATTGGGCATTTTCCTCATTTGTAAATGTCTGTTGTGCCCATTTTCTTCTAGGTCGTTTGTATTTTTTTTAACTGTTTTATAGAATGCTTCTCAAGATACCATACAAATGTTATAATCATCTGTGCTTGATTTTCTACAACCCAAGACACACCATTCATGCTTAATACACCGTATTAACTTATATGCTAGTGTGCAGGCTGGACCTAGTTCTGGAGCACCAAATAAGTGTTCATTCTTTCAAAATTCTAAAAAAGTACATGCAGCTACCACAAATAATTGTGTATACTCTTGGGAAAGCAAATATGGAGAATGTATCTGCTGAGCTCTGGGCTTCATGTGAAGTCACATATATTGCTTCTTCTGCTTTCCAGGTTTTTGAGGGGTTTATAGTTGGAATTATAATATTTGGAGATGATGTCAGGATATATAAGTGATAAAGTAGACATGTGAAACAGAAAAAAAGGAAAAAATTAATAAAATCTAAATTAATGGTTATATTAATGCTGTGGGCAAACAGGTATAATATCACTGGGGATGTCTGAAAAATAATTTAAAATATGTCCCTAATGGGTAGGAAAGTGGAATATTTATCCACAGTTTCTTGTTTCTTATCTACTAAAGTTTTCCCTGAAGGAATTAAATTCCCCACCTCTCATCTGCCTTGTGTATGAAATATACACACTCTCAGAGTGTTAGGAGAAGCTCTCAGGTAGAGAAGCAGAGACATAGACCTTTAAATAGAGCATGTGTGTGCATGTGGGAAGATATTGACAGTGTCTGCTAACTTTAAACTTTCACATTCAGATTTTAATTTAAATAGCATTAAAAAATACCTCAACATACATTATTTGTCCACAGTTATGTCCCACAATTGTACTAGGCTCGGGAGTCATTTGTTTAAAACACTACTGTCAGTATCTTTTTTTTTTTTTCCAAGATCAGTATCTCCCTTGTGGGCCTAAGATTTAAAAAAGAAACACTTAAAGTACTTTCTGCCTATGAATTATCCTCAAAGCATCTTCACCAACCAGTCTTTCATCTACTGGATAGGTCATCATGTGAAACTATGGATTTATTTTTTAGCTAAGAATTATTGTGTCTTTCTTCATTGTCTTCCTGAAAACTAAAATATTCTTAAAATGCTTATTCTCCAAGATCCAGTTCAATCATAGAGTCTTTCTTTGCTGATTTTATAAGAATCAATCATTCAGTATGTTTATGTTATGACCAAAATTGATTTGTATTCTTCTACTGAGGATTTACTGCATTCTCTTATAATCAATTTTCATTATCATTTTTTTATATTGAGAGAGGAAAATTATATATTTATGATGTAAAACTTAATATTTTGAAAATATGTGTATATTTTGACATGGTTATAGTAACACATGAATAATCTCCCGTGTATTTTGTGATGACGATATAAAAATTTTAGTCTCTTAAAATTTTTCAATGTACATAATACATTGTTACTAATTATAATTGCCATGTTGTACAACAGATATCTTGAATACACTCTTTTTAACTGAAATTTTGTTTTCTTTCTTTTTTATTTTGTAGGAAAAAGTTAAAACAAAATTTCATAAAAAGATGATAGGAGAATAACAATAGTTAATATAGTAGTTATTGAGAATATGAGATATGGGCATAAAATTTCTCCAATTGGTGTAAGTGCAAACCTTTCATTTCTATGAACTAAGAGACTCTAATAGCATAGCTAACTTGCACTTATCCACTCTATTCCCTTCCTTCTTTTCTTCTTTCCACCATCCTAGTTCCTTTTTCCTTTTTAACAATTTCTTTCCATTTCACAATATCTATTATACATTTTAGACTGTATTTCCTCTTTGAGTTTCTCAAGCCAGGGAGACAATATGACATTTACACATGTAAGTTTGATTTATTCCACTAATGAGTATAATCTCAAGTTGCATCCATCTACCTGCAAAAATCTCAACTTTATTTTTCTTTATGGTTGAGTAGTACTCCATTGCATAAATAGATCACATTTTTTGTATCCATTCCTTGCCTGATGGGCATTTGGGTTGTTTCCAGGATTTGGCTATTACAAATTGTGCTGCTATAAACATTGGTGCACACATATTGCTGTGGTATGATGTTTTTAATTTCTCTTGGAAGATACCCAGAAGGGGAATAGCTGGGTCGAGTGGGACCTCAAATCCTAGCTTTTGGAGGAATCTCCATACTGATTTACACAGTTACTGCACCAGTCCACACTCCCACCAACAGTGGAGAAGCATTCCTTTTCCCCACAACCCCTCCAGCATTTGTTACTGGTTGATTTATTGATAGCGATTCTTTCTGGGGTGAGATGGAATCTCAGTGTTGTTTTAAATTACATCTCTAAAATAACCAGTGATGTTGAATAGTCTTTGTATGTTTATTTGTCATTTGCATTTCTTCATGAAAGAAGTGTGGATTCATCTAAGATGCCCATTTTTGGGTTGGGTCTTTGAATTTGGGACATCTGATATTTTTCAATTCTTTTTATATTCTACATATAAATCCTTTGTCTAAGAGACAATTGTCTAAATTTTTTTCCCAATCTGTGGGTTGTCTTTTCACTCTGTTGATGATTTCTTTTGCTGTGAAAAGCTCTTTAATAAGACGTGTTCCCAGTTGTTGATTCTTTGAGGTATTTCTTAAGCAGTATAGATATTTTTTTCATGAACTCTCTGCCTACACATATGACTCCACGATTTCTAACTACTTTTTCTTCCAGTAGACTGCACATTTCTGTTTTAATATTTAGATTTTTGGTCCATTTTGACTTTATTTTAGTGCATGGTGATAGACATGAGTCTAGTTATAGTCTTTGGCATACAGAGAGCCAGCTTTTCCAGCACTGTTTATTAAAGAGGCTTTCTTCTAGTAAACATGTTTGTCTGCTTTGTCAAAGATAAGGGGGTTGAGTGTGTTTGGAGTTGTGTCCACATCTTTTAATCTGTTCCACTGATTCTCAGGTCTATTTTTTGACAGTATCACACTTATTTTATCAAAGTAGCTTTGTAGTATAATTTAAAGTCAGGTTTTGTGATGCCTCCTCCCTTACCTTTGTTGTCCAGAATTGCTTTTGTTATTCTATGTCTCTTCTGGTTCCTAATGAATTTTAGGAATGATTTCTCTAGCTCTGTGACATATGTTAATTGGACATTAAATATGCATAACAGTTTTGCGAGTACAGTTATTTTCACTATGTTGATTCTTCCTAATCATGAGGAAGGGATATCTTTCCATTTTTGGATATTTTATCCAATCTCCCTTTACAGGTTACTACAATTTTCAATGGACAGATCTTTTACTTCTTCTGTTAGATTGATTCCTAAGTATTTCATTTTTTTCTAAGATTTTTTACTTCTTTTGTTAGATTAATTCCTAGGTATTCCATTTTTTTGTGTACTATTGTGAAGGGTGTCATTTCTCTAATTTCTCTCTCAGTAAGTTTGTTGTTTGTGTAAAGGATTGCTATTGATTTTTGAGTGTTGACTTTACATCCAGCTACATTACTGAATTTTTTATTAAATCTAAAAGTCTTTTGGTGCAGTTTTTGGTGTTTTCTAAGTAGAATATCATGTCATCTTCAGGTAATGGTAATTTAACTTCTTTCTTTCCTGTCCTTATTTCTTTTCTATCTTTGGTCTAATTGCTTTGGCTAGGGTTTCCTGAAGTATATTGAATAGAAGTGACGATAGTGGACATCTTTGTCTTGTACCTGATATGAGTGTGGAAGCTTTCAGTTTTTGTTCATTTAGTATGATTTTGGCTGTTGGTTTGTCATAGATAACTTTTATGAGATTGAGGTAAATATCATCTCTTCTGATATACTGTAGAATTTTTATCATGAATATTGACAAAGTGACAGAGTGTTGTAGTTTGTCAAAAGTTTTTTCTGCATCCATTGAGATGATCATGGGATTTTTGTCTTTGACTCTGTTGATATGATGTATTATGCTTATTGATTTGCATATGTTGAATCATGCCTGCATTCCTGGGATGAATCCCACTTGGTCATAGTGTATTATCTTCTTGATGAATTGTTGCATTTTGTTTGCTAGTATCACATTGAGGATTTCTGCATGTATGTTCATTATAGAAATCAGCCTATATTTCTCTCTTTTGGTTGGGTCTTTCTCTGTTTTTGGTACGAGGGTTTTACTTCTATATGTCTCACTAATCAGGATGTCAGATTTTGTTCTCATGTTTAGGAAATTTTCTATGATCACTTCTGCAAATAGACTTTATGCCATTTGTGTTTACTCTTGCTTTTTACTTGATACCTATCCAACTTATATTGCTTTTTTATTGTTTTGAATCTGTTGAATTGTTATTTCTTCATCCTTTACTTTTAAGAGATCTTTTCTTTTGTGATCATTAACTACAATCCTGTCTTCAAGGTGTGAAAGTCTATTTTCAGTCTCATTTAAGTGACTTTGCCAGATTTAAATGGGATTTCTAAATTTCTGGATATCTGTTTTAATCCATTTTTAATGCATTCCATTTCTTTTCTATATTGACTATTGACAGTTTCCACTCTTTTCCTATCATCATGTATTCTTTTAATCTCTCTGTTCTCTAGATTTGCCAAGCAATTCCTTTATGAATGTTGACATTTCTTTTTTTTATCTGAGTGGTTATTTCTGGACTGATTTCCTCTATCATCTCATGGATTTGTTTCTTTACTTTGATTTCTGTCATTTTATAAATTTCACGTGTGTGCCTTCAATTTTTCTCCATCTTGTTGTCTCCTGAACCTGTTCTGGGTGGGTTGGAGATCTGAGATTGCATCTTGTTTCTGCATCTTGTCATTTTCTATTTAAAAAAAATTTTATTTTGCTTTCTGTGTTGATTCTTGCAAGCTTTGTAGTAAGTAGCTATATCAGTAGTGTTGGTGCCTCTCTAGAAAAAATCTGTTCCTCAGAGATGTGTTCTGAGTGTAGCAGGTTCTTGGCTTGTGTCTGTTTTAAGATCCTACTTTCTCAGTTAATTAAGAGTGAGACGTTGGTGTCTGCTTGACTCAGTTCCCAGTCCTTTCTTGCTGGGGTTGATGATGTTACTACCCCAGAGCTTCCCAGTATTGTTACAGAAGGCAGAACCACTGATTATAACAAATATGACATCCTAGTTAAAGTAGTGTAATTAGCAATAACAATAGCATCATGCGTACTTTAGAAACCAACAAATTGTGGTAGCTATTAGTTTTGTACCTTTTTAAAGCATACAAGCAAAATTTACAATTATATAACAGAACTAATTATAATTTGGGAGCTTGTAAGCAAAGTGTTTCCCCTTGTTAGAGTAAAACCACAGGGAGACTTAAGAAGTATAGTGGATGAAACAAAGATAACTGAAAGGAAAGTAGAAGCAATGCTGGAGAACGAAGGATGATCATGCAAACTTTGGGAAACTGGAGGAGAGGGCAGAAGAGAAAGAATGAGGGAGAAAAAAAGAGATTATCAGAACTTGGTCTCTGGGTTTGAGGGTGGGATTAGTTTTCTGTGGGTGGAGTTCTCTCCAACTGTTTACAAAAGAGAAAGAAGAAAAGAGGAAAGAGAGAGAGAGAGAGAAAGAGAGAGAGAGAGAGAGAGAGAGACAAAGAGAGAGAGAAACAGGGCTAACCCCACTCACCTACTTCTATTCTCTGTGTCTTTGTCCCCAAACACAATACTGGTTCACCTAAACCTATTGGCTGATATTGTTATTGTTGCTATGGAGTTTTCATGGCACCTATCCTTCCTGGGTACACTAGTTGAGACCCTGCTTTGTCGCTGGCATTACCTCTGGTCTCTGGGCCTTTCTGATCAGTTCACCTCAGTTGTGGCAGCAGTGAGGGTTGGTGCCATTCTCTGGGCTTTCTGGTGTCATTTGCCTGGGTCACAGCTACGGGGATGGCAATGGGAAGGTCTGTCCTCAACACCACTCACCTTGGTCACAGTTGTGGAGATCAAATTTTGTTTTCTTAAATTAACATTTTCCAAGTCTACCCATCTCCACCCTCACCTGGTTACTCTTATTCTAGTCTTTTCTCAAATTCTTCATTTATTGTCTTTAATTCTACCTGCATTACCATGGTACATTTATCTTTCTGTACCTAATTTATTTAATAGTGGGTTTATCCATGTTGCTGTAAATATATATAATATACACATATATATTATTTACTTATAAATGTATATCAATTACCTAAATGTTTAAATTTCACTTAACGTTATGCTCTCAAAGTGTATCCATTTTCTTACAGATAACTCAATTATGCCTTTCTTTATGGCAGAGTAGTATGCTACTGTGTGTAACTACTGCATTGTGTCTATTTGTCTATTGAAAGACATGTAGGTGGCTTCTAAGATTTAGTTATTATGAACTGTGATACTATAAACATGATTATACCAGGTCTATCCATGCTATTGCAAATAAATTCATATTTTCACTTACATACATCACACTTTATTTAAAATGTATATTTGTATGTATTGCACTTTATTTATTCACTCATTTATTGATGGACCCATGTACATTTTTCCACTTGTGGAATCATAGAATTTCAGACAAGACTGTATCATATTGATTTCATTTCCTGTGTATATATACTTAGACACCTAGAAGTGGAATATCTGAATTATATTTTCTTATTTTTTTCACCTTTCTTTCTTTCTTTCTTTCTTTTTTCTTTCTTTCTTTCTTTCTTTTTCTCTTTTTTTTTTTGAGAATTTCTGCACCATTTCCATAAGGATGCATTAGTTTATGTTCCCTTTAGGTAGAAAATATTTTATAATTTTTAAAATGTTAATCCTTTCTTTATTGAGTCCTATCATTGCAAGTGTATTCTGTTGGATTACAAGCTTTTTCTTATTGGTTGTGGAACTCAATACAGCACCAATAATAACTGCAATGTTTCCTAATTTTAATATTTATGTGTATATTATAATTATTTCTTGCCAAGTAAAAGATTTGTTTTTGATGTCATAGCATTCTTCATATTTCCTTTTTTTGATTCTGGATCTTCTCCTTCCTTCCTTTCTTTCTCTCTCTCTCTCTTTCTTTCTTTCTTTTTCTTTTTTTTTTTTTGAGACAAGGTCTCACTTTGTTTTGCAAGTTGGCCTTAAACTCACTATGTAGCCAAAGCGGCCTTGTATTTGTGGTCCTCCACCTGCCTCAGCCTCCTGAGTGCTGGAATTAATTTTAATTAAGATAAATTTTAGTCATATTAATAATTTATAATTGTGCAAATTATACTGTGGAAGAATTCCTTTTTAAAGTGGGAATGGAAACTAGGGCTGGTGATGTACATGAATAATCCTATAATGACCTTAATCAAGAAATCAAATGATAGCAAATCCTGGTGAGGCAGTGGGGGAAAAGGAACTCTGCTACATTATTATTGGGAATGTAAACCAGTATAGCCACTCTGGAAATCAGTGTGGAAATTTCTCAATAAACTAAAACTAGATGTTTCATTTAACCCAACTATGCCCCTTCTAAGTATTTTCTCCCCAAATTTAAAGACATTGTATTAAACTGATACATATGTACCCACATTTATAACAGCATGATTTACAATAACTAAATCTTGGAAGCAGCCCAGTTGTCTGTAAATGAATAGTAAAAGAAAAGGTACTATTTGCATGCAATGGATTATTACTCTGCCATAAATAAAGATAAACGAGTAATTTGTCGGAAAATATACACTCATTGAAATGATAATACTTAGTGAAAAACTAAAATATTATAGTTTCTTTTATATGAGAAATCCAAAATATAATTAAAGGGCAAAACAAACAATAGATAGCAGAAAGTAGAAAGATCCTTTTCAAAGAGGAAGGGGATCAGGAAGTGGAGAGGAGGGAAAGAAGGGGAGTGAAAGGAGATGAAGTAGTTAAGGTGTGTTATTTAAATGCACAAATTCCACACGATGAATACAAACATTATGTGCTGCAAATCTGTATAAATAAATCAATGAATGAATATAATTTTTATAGGTTTTCATTTGTGTTCTGTATTTTGTTTTATTTATGTCAAATTCTTTACTAGATAGTATATCAATTTCATTTGCAAATCTCTCTTTTTATCTCTTTGTCATGATATCAGTAGTCATTTTTTAAGTTTCCTGTTACTATTTATTCTCTCTCTCTCTCTCTCTCTCTCTCTCTCTCTCTCTCTCTCTCTCTGTCTCTGTCTCTCTCTCTCTCTCTCTCTGCCTCTGGTTATTATTGTTAGATTATTGTACATTGCTGATCTCATTTTCTTGAAGAACTGTGTTCATCTTAGCTATTATATGTATGTGTTTGCATGTCATTTTATTACTTTTGCTCTTATATTCATTTCTTTTATTCTGTATTCTTCAGTTTTATTTGGTTTTTCTCTCTTTCTAACATAAATGAGATTTTTAGCCTATTAATTTTCAGTTTTTTCTTTAAACACTTGTGGGTATGTATAGTTAGGCCTCAGAGTACCACTTTAACAGTATTTCACAGGTTTTCATTAGAAAATTTTATTATTGCTTAGTTTAAAGTAATTTCTATTTATTTATTTGATCCATCGGATACTTTTAACTGTGTTTCTTAATTTCCAAGATGCTTTTTTATTTTGGTGTTTTCTATCTCCATCTCTATCTCTATCTTTATTATCTCTATCTCTTTACCAATGTTTGTTTATTGATATTTAACCAATATTTACACTGTGGTCAGGGAATATGATTTGTGTCCTAATTTCTTAAAATATTTTAAGGTTTATTTTATGGTTCAGCTTGTGACCAGATTTCATAAATATATGTGTTCAATTGTACATTATCTAGTTTAGAATGAAAATTTTTCTATAGAACCATTGGATAAATGGTGTTAATTATTTAATGCAGAAAATTTCTATCTTGTTTATTTTCTCTCTATCGTTACTTAAGAAGTTGTATTCAAATTTCTGACCTGATGGTGATTTATTTATTTCTTATTAACTGTGATAATTTATTGTAGCCATTGTGGAGAAATGTCAACTTGATTTACTTTAGGATCTGCCAAAGAAATTTTGGAATACAGTCCTGGATGTGTGTATGGGTCATAGAACCATACTACTCAGCTATCAAGAAAGATTGCATTGAGACTTTTATAAGTAAATGGACACGACTTGAGACAAAACTCATAAGTGAGACAAATCAAACCCACATGTGTAAGTACTGTATTGTCTCCCTAGTGTAAGAAACTGAAAAAGTATATATGATCCAAAATCTGCAATAAATACTATGTAAGGGTAAAAAACCGCTCAAAGAGCAAAAGTAATTGGGAAGGTAAAAGGGGGAAAGAGGGAAGGGAAAAGGAAAAAGATATAAATCTGTATATATGTATATGTAAGATAACTAAAATGAACATACTGCTGAATGTATTAGTTATTGAGAAAGAACAGTTAATACTTACATGATTAGATCAATTTTACATGTCTGTATCTGTTAATGTAAACAACCATTTCGAACGTAATAATATGCAATATTGCAACCATTGTCAAGTTTCTATCATCCTGTTTTGTAAACCTATAATGTTACTGTTGTGCATTTGCTCTAGTCATTTGTTTGTCTCTTTTGCTTTTTGTCTTTCTTATGTCTTTTTTTCTCTTAAATAAAAAAATAAAAATAAAGAAGTGTAGGTTCTATATCTTCTCTCATGCACCTCCCTCTTTAATGTTGTTCTCTTTCTCTGTTTCCTGGCCACTATCAAGTAAGAATATGTGCTCCTCCACACCCTTTCCCCAAGACGTTTTTGCTTCAGAGCCAGCCAACTGTGGACTGAATCCCCTGAAACAGTGAGCTAAACTGAATACTTTCTCCTTTAAGTTTTGGGTGTCAGGTATTGTGTTCCAGGAACAAAAATGTTGACTAATACAAAAAATTGGTACTGAAGAATCGGAGTCATTGTTATTATACCTGGACATATAGCTCAGAAAGCTTTGGAACTGGTTGGAAGAATAGTTTGAAAATGCTTGGAGAGTTGGGCTAGAAAATCCTTAGATTGATGTAATTAGAAACTGATGGGTGATTTTGGTTAGAACTCAAAAGATCAGAGTTCTGATAGGAATGAAGACAACACAGGGCATGGTAAAGAGTTTCAGTGGGGAACAAAGATGGCATTGGCAGTTGAACTAGAGATCAAGTGTACTACACTCTGGCAGAAAATTTGTCTATATGATCTATATTCCAAGCCCTTGCAAAACACTGAGAATAAGTGCAGTGGAATAATTAATCCAGCAGAGGAAACTTCAAGGCAGTCAACAATGAGCTGTGGCATGCATACAACTGGCTGCTTTTAGGCATGCTAAGGAGCCGCAGTTACAGAAATGGGGGTTATGATTATTGTACTTTTTGTCATGTAAAAAATGCTTGTGCATATATACGCATGTTAAGCAGATATGTTTTTAAAATTTTCTTTGTAACTTTATTGTCTTACATTTGTAGTTTAGTACTTTAAAATTTGCATTATAATATTTAATTTATGGGATATTTAGAGAAGGGTAAGAGTCACCCAATGAAAACTTTCCCTTCTATCCCAAGAAGGCAATTGTTGCATTCTCGGTTCTGTACTAAATATTCATATTATGTTAGGCAGAATTATGAGCCTGCAATTTTATTTATTTGGAAATTAAATATGATTTAAGGAGCTGTGTTTGGTTATGAAGTTAACAAAAGTTGGAATGTGGTGGTTAGGATGGAGTGTCAATTTGATTGGCTTGGGAGCCAATTGGAAGATTAGAAACACTGATGGGTGTTTCTGGCTGGCTCATGGAGGCCTGATTTTGGGATCTTATGTAGTTCCTGGCCTCTTCCTTGCTGCCACTGTTCACTTGCTGTCCTTCATGGCCACCATGAACTAAGCACATTTTCCTCTCTATTCTGTTCTACTATGATGTTTTTTCCCTGGAGCCATTCAGTCATAAGCCAAATCCTCTGAAACACTGAGCAACTTAAATGTCTCCTCCTTTAAATTTAGGGTTTTAGATGTTATGTCTCAGCACTGGAAAATTCACTAGTGTATTTTTATTTTGTTATTTTAATTTGTCTGTAAATTCAGAATAATATATTCTTGTGAAATAAAGTGTTTATTCTTTCCTGAACTACTTTAGCCATAGTAACATTTTCTTATTGATATAATAGCCTTACCAGATTTATTTAAGCAATTTATAAGTAATTTATTTAATAATTTATTTGTAACCTTTCTATAGCTTGATGTTTTAGGTATACGACTGGAAAATGACATGTTTTTAATGTTTCAGGAAGTCAGATTTTCTCGTGTCCTTTAACTGAGGTATTTAGCCAATTTGCTTAGAATAATATTTATTTTCTTTTTTTTGTTTTCTATTTGACCTTCTACATTGTTTTTTATCTTATTTCGCTTTCTTTTATATTTATTATTCATTTATCATTAAAATTGTCCCTCCACTATACATTATTGGTTTCAAACTTGTGCAATGTAATGATTACACTGAAATATATAATTTTAAAATCAAACTACATAGTTAATATGGAGATTTTTTTCATTAATTAAGTTAACTGATATATTTTAGGTATACATAATCATTTCATTCATTATAGGGCATCTATACTGCACATGATAAAACTTCATTCTTCTTTGTTTACAATCCCCTACCCTCCCTCTGGTCCCTCTTTGCTTACTTATTTACAAAAGCTTTGTTTCTCATTTTTTTTTCCATCACTTTTTTCTTTTCTCCCCCGCCCTCGATCTCTAGTTCTCATCCCCATTTGAACATTTTCTTTCTATTTCACAGTATCTGTTATAGATTTTTGCTCTTTATTTACATATTTGGTTTCTCACACCAGAGAAACAATACAGTATTTATGCATTGTGTTCAATTTATTTCACTCAAGAGTGTGGCCTCAAGGTGCATCCATTTACCTAGAAATAGCTCAAGCTTATCATCCTTCTTAATAGTTGGGTAGTACATCTATCTATCTATCTATGAAAAACAACCCACATCTTCTGTATCCATTCATCAGCTGAAGGGGTTTTGGGTTGTTTCCAAGAGTTAGCTATTATAAAGTGTGCCACTATAAACGTGGGTGTGAATATATTGCTCTGTAATGATGATTTTCATTTTTTTGGGGAAGATATCAAAAAGAGGAATAGCTTGATTGAATGGAACTTTTATTCCTAGCTTTTTAAGCAATCTCCACACAGTGGCTGCACCAATATATACTCTCATCACTAGTGGAAAAGTGTTTATTTTTTTCCAAAGTACCACAAACGTTTGTTATTGGTTGATTTCTTGATAGTGGCCATTTTTTGTAGGGTGAGATGAAATCTCAGTGTTGTTTTAATTTGCATTTCTTGAATGGCCAATGATTTTGAACATTTTTCATGTATTTATTTGCCATTTCTACTTCATCTGAGAAGTGTCTATTTATTTTAGATACCCATTTCTGGACTGGGTCTTTAAATTTGGGAAGAGGGTTGGAATTTTTGAGTTCTTCATATGTTCTATATAGTAGTTTTTTGTCTGAGAAATAGATGGCAAATTTTTTACCCATATGATGGGCTGCCTGTTCACTCTGTTGATAGTTTATTTTGTTTTGCAAAAGGTTTTTCATAAGATAAGATTCCAGTTATTGATTCTTGATGATAGTTTCTGTGTGATTGGGGTTTTGTTCATAAAGTCTTTTGATACACCAGTGTCTTTAAACATTCTACATTTTAACATCTTCCAGTAGATTTAGTGTTTCTGTTTAAAAATTTAGATTTGATCCATCTTGATTTTATTTTATTGTATGGTGAAAGATACAGGTCTAGTTTTAATCTTTGGCATGTAGAAAGTCAGTTCTTCCAGCATCATTTATTAAAGAGGCTATTTTTTGTTTCATTGAACGTGTTTGGCATGCTTGATGAAGATAAGGTGGCTAAGTATGTCTGGTTCTGAATCTTTCTTTTAATCTGTTCTATTTATCCTTGGGTTTGCTTGTTTTCTGATATCATACTGTTTTTATCAGAGTATCTTTGCAGCATAACTTCAGGTGAGGGATTGTGATGCTCCCTCCCTTGCCTTTGTTACTCAGAATTACCTTTGCTATTTTAGGTCTTTTCTAGTTCCAAAAGAATTTTAAAATTGTTTTCTCTAATTCTGTGAGATATGCTGTTGGAATTTTGATTAGCATTGCATTAAATCTATGTAACAATTTTGGAAGTATTCTCATTTTTTCTACATTGATTCTTCCTACCTAAGAACAATTGGTATCTTTCCATTTTCTGATATTCTTTTTGATCTCCTCTTACAGTATACTGTAGTTTTCAATATAGAAGTCTTTTACTTCCTTCATTAGATTGATTCCTAGGTATTTCTTTCTCTCTTTTTTGGATGCTATTGCAAAAGGTGTTGTTTCCCTAAGTTCTCTTTCAGTGAGTTTATTATTTGTGTACAGAAAGGTTGTTTGTTTTTCAGTGTTGACTTTGTATATAGCTATACTACTGAATTTGGTTATAAATCTAGAACTCTTTTGGTGGAGTTTTGGGGGTCTTCTATAGGGCCTCATGTCATCCGCAAACAATGCTAATTTACCTTCTTTCTTTATTATCCTTATTGATAGCTTTCAATTTTTGTCCATTTAGTATGATGTTGGCTGTTGGAATATCATAGATGACTTTTATCATATAGAGAAAAAGACCATCTATTCCAATTTTCTCTAAGGTGTTTTTTGTCATGAGTGGGTGTTGGACTTGTCAAATGTTTTTTCTGCATCTATTGACACGATCATATTGACTCTGTTAATACAGTGTATTACTTTTACTGATTTGTATGTGTTGAAACATTCTTGTATCCCTGTGATTAATCCTCCTTGGTTATATTGTATAAACATCTTGATGATTCATTGCATTCTGTTTACCAGTGTTGGAAGTATTTAACTTTGTTTTCATTTGTACAGGGGTGTGTAACTAAAAGTTGCCTTAAATCTCACAGTAGACTTTGGACTTGGAATTTTCAGCAACAGTAAAACTGTTAGGACTTTGGCAACTTTTGCAGATGAACTAAATATCTTTTGCATAAAGGAATGTGCTTGAGTCTTTGGAGGGTCAGGGGAAGAAAGTTATGGTTCTAATATAATATAATGTAGATAGAATTAATACTAGTCTTGAAGGTTTGGTAAACCTGTGTTATAATGTTTAAGTTGTGAAATGGTAAGAATAGGTATGTCATTGTATCCAGAAACTGATTTAAAGGAATGTGTCTGATTGCCAAGTTGACAAGGAGTGGATTGTTATGGTTGATACATTGTGTTAGCTAGAGAAGTTTAGCAGTTTAACCAAGAGACTCAGCAGGGAACCAGGATCTTTACTTTAGAAATATCCTTATTCTGTGCAAGAGGAGGGCACAGAGATATTGTGAGAGAATACATGCCTTGTGGGGTGGGAAGTGGCCTCCATACAATATATGGGAAAGAAAGAGAGTTGCTCTTCCCCTCCCCCTTTTTGTTCTGACTGCTTTGTTGGCTGCTGTCATGGTCATGCCAACCTGACTTAGAGCCAACTGATTATGGACTGAAACTCCACAAACAGTGAGCTAAATAAACCTTTGCTTCCTACATTTTGGGTGTCAGGTATTTTGTCCTAGCAATAAGAGAAAAGTAGCCAAAACATATGTATAGTTATCTTTTGATTTTATGCAGAATCTGTTGTGATTTCACCATTTTCATTCCTAATTGCATGCTGTTGAATCTTTTCTTTCTTTTTTGATAAGATTTGATAAGTGTTTGTTGATTTTATTTAATCTTTCAAAGAACCAAGCTTTTGATTCATTGATTCTTTGTATTGTTTTCTTAGGCTCCATTGCATTGCTTTCTGCTCTAATCTTAGTATTTTCTTTCTTCTTAGGAACTTTGGGCTTGACTTTCTCTTCTTTTTCTGGAAGCTTTAAACTGTTTATTTGAACTCACTCAGTTTTCCATGTCAGAAAAACTGAGTGAGTTCAAATAAACAGCTTCCCTTACAAAACTGCTTTCATTGTGTCCCATAAGTTCTGGTGTGTTATACTGCCATTATCATTTAATAAAAGAAACTCTATTTTCTTCTTTAATTTCGTCTGTGGCCCATTTGTTGTTCAGGAGGGTATTATTTAATTTCCATGTGTTTATGAGGTTCTCGTGGTTTCTTTGTCATTGATTTCCAATTTCATTGTTCTATGGCCTAACAATATACACAGGATAACTGCATTGCATTTGTATTTATGCAAGCATGTTGTATGAGCTAATATGTGATTTATTTTGGAGAACATCTTGAGTATAGCTATGAAGAATGTGTATTCTGATGTTGTGTGGAACCCTGTATAGATATCTACTATATTCATTTTTTCAAAAGTTTGGTTCAGTTATAAAATTCCTTGGTTGATTTTTCTGTGTAGTTGATCTGTCTATTTGTGACAGGGGTACTGAAGTCCCCCATTACTATTGTATTACTGCTTATTTGATTTTTCCTGCCCATTAATATTTGTTTTATATAGTTGAGTGTACTGGTATTTGGTGCATATATATTTGTAATTGTTATCTCTTTCTCTTGGATTGTTCTTTTTAAAAGGATATAATGACCCTCTTTGTAACTCCTATTCAGAAATAGTTTTGCAGGATATATATCAATCTCAGTTGTATGTAGTTTTATTTTAGGGTTTGAAATACTTCATTACAAGCTCTGCTTGATTTGAGGGCTTGTGTTGAGAAGTCTGTCATGATTCTGATGGACTTTCCTTTAATACATGATTTGTTTCTTGCCTCTAACCACTTTTAACATCCTATTGTTATGCTGAATTTCTGAAATCTTGACTATTATATGCCTTGGTGTAGATTTTTGTTTTGATCATGGCTAACTGGAGTCTATGTGCCTCACTTACCTGTATGTCCTATGTTTTTTCTCTGGCAAGGACGTTTACAACATGACATCTGTGAACAGATACTTTTATGTCATTTTCACTATCTTTTTGCTTTTTAATTGATTCCTGTCACCTTATGTTTTTCTTATTTGAATCATTAAGCAGCTGCTGGATTTATTTCTCATTGTCTTTTGCTATTTTTAAGAAACCTTTCTTTTCATGATTACTAACCATAATTTTCACTTCTATGTTTCAGATTCTGTACTCACGTTGGTTCATTCTGGTGTGTATATTTTCAACGCAATTTTTAATCTGTTAATATCTTTTTGAGTCTTTTTTCTAAGATCCTCATTTTTCTAAAAGTGTATCTACTGTAGATCACTAAGTATGTCTTTTGTTATGTTCACCATCTTTGTAGTTACCTGAAGAATTTTTTCTGGATTGATTTTTTTCTACAGCCTCTTTCATCTGCTTAGTTACTCCTGCTGTTACCACTGTAGAGAGCCCAGGTGAGTGACTTACAGATTGTTCTAGTTCTTTGACCACTGAGTTTTCCTTTGGTGACCTGGATGTCTGGTGTTGCATCTTGTTTAAGTTTCTTCTCATTTTTAACATAATTTTTTACTTTGATTGCTGGATTGGTGCTTGTAAATTGCCTGTGGTAAGTAACTTTATTGATAGCACATAGAACCTTTAAGAAATGGCCACTTTAGGGCTGGGAGTTTGGCTCGGTGCCTTAAGCGCCTGCCCTGGCAAGCGCGAGGTTGTGAGTTCAATCCCCAGTGCCGCAAAAAAAAAAAAAAAAAAAAAAAAAAAAAAAAAGAAATGGCCACTTCTCAGAACTGGCTTCCAGGTATAGTTGGCTTTTGGATTTTGGATCTGTTGCAAGACCCTACCTCTTCAATTTATTGGTGTTGAGAAGGTGCTGCCTACCTGGACCAGCCCCTAGTTCTTTGGCATTTGCCTAGCATATTTTTTATGATACTTACACAATTGCATATATAACAGGAAGAACAGCTGCTTACAACTATCATATCACTTTAGCTAAAGTGGTACAATCAACAATAAGAATAGCATCAGACACAGCCAAGAAAGTTACAAAGTGAGGTAAGTATTAATTTGCCACCATATTAACTAGATTTTTGGTTATATAACAAAATTTAGAATGAACCAGAAAATTGGATGCAGTAAATAAGCCCTCAATATGTCAAATGTACCCTCAGGGGAGACAATTTAAAAGGGGCTGGGGAAAATAGAGAAATATAAGAAAAGATAGTGATTAGAAGCAAGGACAAAGGAGGAGCACACAAACTTTGGGAAAGTGGAACAGAAGACAGGAGTGAAAAAGAGAAGGAAGAAATAAAAACAAAACCAGAACAGAACAACAGCAACAGAACCAGAAACCATGTTGACACTCATAAAAATAAGAATGAACAATGAAGAAAAAATGATAAAACAAACAGACAAAAGACAGAGGAAGAAAGTAAGGAAAGAAGAAAAGGAAAGGAAAGGAAAGAAAAAAGAAAGAAAGAAAGAAAGAAAGAAAGCAAGCCCACTTCATGGTGTATCTCTGCTGCCACTGATAGATATAGTGTTGGTGTTCAGAATCCAGATACATACCACTCAATCCCAGGAAGCTATCAGCAGCAGCACAGTGGCCTAGAGGATGATTCCAGTTAGGCTGCATCCCTATTTCACTGAAGTTCAGGCTAGCCTTGGGCTGTGAGGCTGGAACCAGATTCATCTTGCCTGTAGCAGTTCCCATTTCCCCTGAAGGTTTGAACTTGGCTTGAACTCAACTGGGAGACACTACATGGAGCCAGCAACTACTCCAAGTCCCAAGTTCAGTTGGTCTCTCTCCAAGATTGCTCCTGGCCAATTGCCAAACAGGACAGCTCACCAACAATTACAGTCCACTGTGTCCACTGTTTTGCCCCACTGGCGTACTTCTCCATGAAAGTCTTTGCCTGCCTCCTCTTTGTTTTTCATTGAAGTTTCTCTTTTTGCTCTCTCTGTGAGTTTAAATTCTCACTTCAGATCTTTCCTGGGTCCCAGGGACCCACTTTCCTCCTTCTTCCTTTCTCACTTTCCTATACTGCAATGTTTCAATACCAAATCTCAAAGAGGCTTTTTCTGCTGCTCGTTACTCCACCATCCTCTTAGCAGTCTTGTTTTTTAAAAATATTTTATTTTATTAGTAATGTTTTCAGTTCATATATTTTATAATCATCTTGTGGAATGGTTACATGCATATACCACAGCTTGTTTTTGTTTTTAATCCTCTTGCTTTTCCCTCCTTCTCTCACCCTACTCATCCAATTCCCCTATCTTGTTTTTCATTCTCGTTGGCATTATTAATCTTAGCTCATGTTATGGTTTGTAATGTTTACATTAATTGAGGTTGCTAAGTTCCTGTACATGGCCTATCTTTATTGTACTTATTTCCCCATTATCCCCTCTTAACCCCTTGTGCTTTTCCCTTGGATCACTTCCCTATTGCAAGAGATCCATTTCCTTGCTCCTTTTTATCCATCCTTTTTTATTCTGTCTGTTTGTAATTTGCCTCACTCAAATGAGAGATACTGTATATTATCTAAGCTTATGCATCTGGTTGCTTTGACTTGACATTTTATTTTCCTGGTGAGTCCTGGAAATTGTCTCAAATGTTTCAAATTTGTCATTCTTTATAGTTGAGGAGTATTCCATTACAAAAAATACAACATTTTCTTTATTCAGTTGACCCAGTTGATGGGCATACAGGCTAATTCCAAGATAACTGTTGTAATTTGTGCTGTTATAAACATCAGTATATAAGTGTTGCTATAGTATGATGATATAAACACTTGAGGAAGATAACTACCAAAGGAATAACTGGTTTATATGGCATTTCTAAGTTCAATTCTTTGTGAAATCTCCGTAAAGTTTACATAATAGTTCTACTAGTTTACTTTTCACCAGTTCTGAAAGAAGGGTTCCTTTTTCACCATACCTTCACTAGCATTTATTATTGCTTTATTTCTTAATGATTGTCATTCTCTCTGGATGAAGATGGAATCTTAGTGTTTTAATTTGCATTTCTCTTATGACCAGAGATCTTGAGGACTGTTTCATATATTTGTCAAAAATTTGTATTTTTCCTCTGTGTAGTGTCTGTTCATTTCTCTTGCCCATTTCTTGATTGTAATTTTTACATTTACTTATTTATTTATAGTTTGTTGCATATCTTAGATATTAATTCTCTGTGGAGTAGCTGGCAAAATTTTTTCCCACTCTTCATTCCGTGTATTAACTGTACTGATTGATTATTTCACCATACAGAAAGTTCTTAGTCTTATATAATTCCATTTGTTAATTCTTGCTGTACTTTCTTGTGCATTTGGGGCTTGGTTTAGAAAATCATTCTGTATGCATTTGCCTTCAAAGTGTTTTACCTGTTTTATTTTCCAGTGGGCTTGAAGTTCAGATTTTTTACCTATTTTGATTTTAATGTAGTATATCATGAGATGTAGGGGTCCACTTTCAATATTCTGCACGCAGATAGTTTTCCAAGCATAAGTGACTAGGCTATCTTTCCTCAAACATATGCTTTTGGCCCATTCATCAAAGATGAAATAGCTTAGTGCATCTGGGGAAGTTTTGCATCGTAAATTCTGTTCCACTAATTCATATATCTGTTTTTTATATAAGTACAATGGCATTTTTATCACTATTGCTTCGTAGTATAGCTCAAAGTTAGGTATTGCTATGTCTTCTACTTCACTCTTGTTGCCCAAATTTCTTTTGCCATTCTGGATCTTTTCTGGCTCCATGTGAATTTTAGGATTCATTTCTATAGATTTATGCTGTTGGTATTTTGATTGGGACTGCATTGAATCTTCATAACTATTGTGCAAATATGGTCATTTTGACGATATTGCTTCTGTTTCCCCAGGAGAAAAGGAGAACTTTCCAATTTCTGATGTACTCTTCAATCTACTTTTACAGAGTGCTATACTTATCTTTGTAGAGATCTTTCACTTCCGTGGTTAGGCTAATTTCTAGGTATTTAATTTTTTTTTGAAGCTAGTGTAAATGGCATTTTCTTCAAAGTTCCCTTCTCATCTTGTTCTTTGTTGGTGTACACAAATGCCAATGGTTTTGTGTGTTGATCTTGTATCTTGCTATATTACTGAAGTTTATTATTAATTCTCAGAGTTCTTTGATGGAATTCTTTAAGTCTTCTGTGTAAACTGTCATGTTATCTGCAAATAATGATAATTTAAATTCTTCTTTTCCTGTATGTAACCTTTTTATTTGTTTCTCTTGCCTAATTACTCTGGCTAATGTTTCAAGTGCTATTTTGAGTAGAAGAAGTGACAGCACACATATGTCTCTTCTTCATTTTATGGAGAATGACTTTAATCTTTCTCCATTTTGTATATTGGTTGTTGATTTATCATACATACCTTTTATCATATTCTGGAATTTTCCTTCTGTACCTGTTTTCTGCAGAGATTTTATCATGAATGGGTGTTAGATTTTGTCAAAAGTCTTTAATACATTTATTGATCTGATCATATGGTTTTTGACCTTGCTCCTGTTATGTGATGTTACATTTACTGAATTATGTATGTTCAACCCTCCTTCCATCTCTGGAATGAAACCTACTTGATCATGATGTATGATCTTTTTGATAATGTCCTGCATTCTGTTTACTAATATCTTTTGAGTACTTTTACATCTATGTTTATTAAGGAACTTTGCCTGTAATTTTCTTTTTTAGTTGGGTTTTTATCTGATTTTGGAATCAGGGTGATACTGGTTTCCATAAATGAATTGAGAAGTACTCCATGCCTTTCAATTCATTTACAGTGCTTGAGGAGTATTAGTGATATAATGACCTTAAAGTATTTGTAGAAATCAGCAGTGAATGTATCAGGTCCTGGATTTTTTTAGTTGGCAATTTCTTTATCACTATGTAAATTTTATTGCTTGTTATGGGGTTGCTAAGCATATTTATCTCTTCTAGGGTTAGGTTTTTTTTTTTTTTTTTTTTTTTTTTTTTTTTTTTTTTTTTTTTTTTTTTTTTTTTTTTTTTTTTTTTTTTTTTTTTTTTTTTTTTTTTTTTTTTTTTTTTTTTTTTTTTTTTTTTTTTTTTTTTTTGTCACTGGGGTTTGAACTCATGACCTTGTGCTTGCCAGACAGGCAGTTGTGTTGCTGAGCTAAACACCCAACCCCCTCTTGGGTTAGTTTTGGTAGTTTGTATGTATCTACAAGTCTGTTCATTTCTTCATAATTTTGCAATTTGTTCAATACAATTTTTTGAAGTAGTTACTCTCTTCTGGATTTTCAGTTTCTTTTGTGATTTTATCTTTTTCATTTCTAATTGCATTAATATGAGTCTTTTATTGCTTTTTCTTGGTAAGTATAACTAGTGACATCCATTTTATTAATTCTTTCAAAGAAGCAGATCTTCAATTCTGTGACTTTTTAAAATTTTTCATTCTCAGTTTTGTTGTTTTCTACTGTTATTTTTATAATTTCACACCTTAGCTTTTGTTTGGAGCTGGTTTCTTTCTGTTTACCAAGTATCTTAAGATTTATCATAAGGGAATCGGTCCCGCGATCCTGCACGCCGCGAACCTCAGGGAAACGCCGGCCAGCCGCGCAGGACACAGAGGTACGCAGCCCAGCCCAAATCAGCCCAGGAACCCAGAGCTGCTCACCGGGGAATTGAACATCATAGCTGCAGGGACCTGGAGAGCTTGGGCCCCCGCCCCCCCACCAGAGTGCAGAGCGCACGGCAGCT
>RJWM01024488.1:0-30668 GCA_004363535.1 Dasyprocta punctata | reverse complement strand
AAAAAAAAAAAGAGTGGCAGCTTCTCTAAGAACACTTACTAGCTGGCAGAGTAACCACTGTTTGTCAAAGTTCTATAAGGGATAGTTTAAAAGCCTGAGCAAGATCATTACCTAGTGCTTTTTATGTTTACATTAAAGGTTTTAAAGTCTATAACTTATTATTGAAATATTTTCTTATACACATAAATGACAGGTTTGAAAGCCTTCCTTAAACTAAATGTGCTTTGGTCCCATAAGTGTGTTGCTTTTGGAAATAGCTCCTTCTAGTTTTACCCAGAAGTCAGTTTTTTTCCACTGTGTCTCAGGTTCAGTCACCAAAAGGAGACCTGCCAAAAACACTAAGCCAGGACATGGCTTTTATGTGTGATCTCCTGGATGGGCAAAATTCTGATGTCTCGTCAGATCAGAGATGGGGTATGTGCCCCTCATCTAAGATGCATTTCCTGTCTTTGGCATTAACAGATGCTTATTTTCTATGGACTTAACTTAGTAGGAGGAAAAGGTTGGAACAGTCTACAGTTCTTTCTAATTTTATATGCCTCTAAAAAGGAAAGTACAAAGTGGTGGGAAAAAATTAGAAGAAAAGCCAAAGAAAGGAAACTGAAGCAGAACAGGCCTGACATTTCCTCTAGAATGCAGAGGAGAATCAGAGACAGTCTGTCCCAGTGAAGGCTGTCCTCCGAATTTTAAGGCTGGATATCAGCCTAGTGCTGTATAAATGATGGAAGGAGTGCTGTGTTTCACAGGCATGTATATTTTCTATGTCTGAGCTAGATTTTATTTAAGAAGACCCATTTTGCAGAAGTTTATATTGAAATATACTAGAGGCATTCTCATGTTACTCTGTAGTGCTATTGTTTAAACAAAGTCAAGCAAGGGGTACCAGTAAATTTAGCAAATAGCTTAAATGCAACATGTGTAAGAGCAAAACAGGAATAAAAATGTCTCATTAAAGAAGTATCATAACCTTATAACCTTCCCATATTTTAACTTAGATATATCATCA
Organism: Dasyprocta punctata; assembly: GCA_004363535.1. NCBI lineage: Eukaryota > Metazoa > Chordata > Mammalia > Rodentia > Dasyproctidae > Dasyprocta > Dasyprocta punctata. Next base: position 29,662 of record RJWM01024488.1, on the reverse strand, counting down.
TTGTAACAAAACTATAACAGACAAAGCATAACTAGTTATAAGCAATGGGCAAAGGCATAGCAAATAAAAACATATGAGACAAAATATATGCAATTATAAACAATGGGCAAAGACATAACAAAATTTGAAGCATAAAAATTTGTTACCTAAATGAATTCCAGTTCAAAGTCTATTATGAAACAAAAGCAAACTCCTACCTTTATCCAATGATCTCAGTGGAAGACCTCCAAATGGTATAGGGGAAAGAAACTCCCAACCTAGTAGATGTCCGGTATACATCTGTGTTTTCTTAAATTGAAGAATGAATTTTAGGAACAACAGAGGTTAAGAGCAGAATATATTTATTGAGAGTAAAAAAGCTTCTGTTTGAGAGAGAGACAGAAGGGGTCCTGAGTAGGTTACTCTTCCCAATTTTAAATGGAGAGAAAGAAGAATAGTATTTTGTGACATGTGGTTACTGAATTTCAAAAGTAAATATCCATAAATAAAATCTTTCTAGAAAATAGCTATGTCTGATCATTTACAAATCATACCTATTGCTGCTTTTATGCTACAGAGGCAGAGCTACAGGGATAGTTGAGACAGAGGCTGTATAACCACAAAGCCTTGGAATATTTACTATCTGCCCCTTTATAGAGAAGGCTTTCCCACCCCTATATGAAAGATTTATTGGGGATGAGAGCCTGAGGAAAAAAATGTGAAGAAAAATGAAACATGAGAAGGAAGCAAGGAAAGGAACTACGAGGTGGTGTGTTCCAGAGTTGGCCAGTGTTGACAAGAGCACTACCATGGGGGACATTGCTGGAGCAGAGGTGCAGAATTCAGGCATTGACACCACCCAAAGTGAGGAAGAAAGGTAAATGGTTTATCAGTGACTCCTTCCTATCTCCATCATACAAGATCTGACTAGAGAATGTGAACGTTTCTGGATTATGTGACTTGGTCCCAGGAGGTACTTGAGAAGACAGAGTTTCTGTGGGCCCAGTCTACCCAGTGTGCATCCTGAGCAGACCTTATTTGTCAATACCACATGTTGGGCCCCAGCATTGGTGGTGGAAGCCATAGGGTTCAATCTCTCTAGCTCAGAGATTGGCATGATACTTTCTAGGATGGATTGAGACAGCAGAGATGGTGCAAAGGCATAGACTGGAACGTGTAAGATGGAATATAAAATGACTCTTGTATGTGGTGACCCCCAAGGATTTTAATCAGTTTCACCCCCCAGCAGTTACAAGTTTGTAAGAAAAAGATCACTATGTAACAATGTACTTGCTAGATTGTGGGTGTTTGGTGGGGTTGAGGTGGGGAGCTCTTGGTGAGTAAGGGTTAGGGAATGATAAATATTTTGTAGTCAAACTCTCTAGCATTTCATGCTTCTGCAGAAGAAAAAGGCAAATTTTGACTCTTTGGCAGTGGATAAGGTCAGTGTATATCCATGGAAGCATTTTTAGTGCAACTTGAATAGATAGGATAATGGTTGCTGTTTTCTGAATTTAATAAGGGGGCTATAATGCCTAGAGAATTGTATTGGTTAGCTTCTTATCTCTGGCACAAAGTACCTGACATCCAAAATTTAAAGGAGAAAGTATTTTGGCTCATGATTTCAGAAGCTTCAGTTCATGGTTGTTGGCTGGCCCTAAGGCAGAAAAATCATGGTAGAAGTACGTGGTGGGGAGCGAAGTTGCTTTATTCCTGGGTACTGGGAAGCAGAGCACAGGGAAAGAGCACCAGAGACAAAGGGGCCAGGGACCAGACACAGTCTCCAAGGCTACGTCCCTGTGACTGACTGAGACACATACAGAAGCGTGCTTTACTAATCTGCTAGGCATTTCTTCATTTAATCAGGTTGACTATCAAGAGTAACTATCACAAGAATAATCTATGTGCTGGCAGCTTTATTGCTTTCAGTAGTAAGATTTTTGATTAAAAACCAAAAACAACTAACCAAACAACAAAAAAGAAACAAGTCTAAATAAAAGAATAAAACATTTAAAAAAAACCAGTGTGTGTGTATGTAAGGTGATATATAGTTCAGAAACAATCTGAATGGATTTGAAAGATTTCATGGAGACGGCTTGTAGTATCTGTAGTCAGTGTCGTGACACTTATAAAATTATAAAATTTGCCAAAGAAAAGACTAGGCTTGCCTGTTTAACAAATAACGGATTGGATAACTCCCAAACTGAGCCAAGGGCTAAGAAAAAGAGCAAGCAGCATACAGAAAGAAAACAAAGGATAATGAGGAAATCTTCAAGCAAGCAGGCAATAGTAAAGGTAATAGTTCCCTGAATAAGATGAAAATAGGAACACTTGGCCTTAAATAAGAGGTGGGTGTGGGAACCAAGTGTTAGCAATGGGTAATCCTAGTGACAGAAGAGGCTTTTTCCTTGTTACCCTCTGTAGTGGACGGGACTAATCATGACAATGACCAACACACCTGTGTACTTTTTCTGGACTAAGGTCTGACCCCGGAGCTTCTGGTGTGTTAACATCACTGAAATTTATATCTGACCTTCCTTATTTCTGACCTCTAACATCAATGGTCAAGGCTATGAAACAGCATTCCTGCCTTGATCTCCTGTGTTTCTGCCTGTTGCAGATTCATTTCCTTGGTGGCATGGTGAACAGCCTGAGAGGCCAGTGTACCTTTCTTAAGTGAACTGTTTTTGGTACCAGCACAAGGTCAGTTGAGTTTTGAACCTGAGTTTACACGACTCTACAGTTTAAGCTTATCACCAGCAGGATGCACAGTTTTGTTGGGGAGCCTCTGCAGGAGGAGTGAAGAACTCTTTTGCAGTTAATGAAGGGCTAGGCTTTATCTGTGGGAACTCCAATCAAAGCCTGGAACCTAATTCTAAACACTCTGCTGTGTGTTGGCTGAAACTCTTATTATGTGAGGCAGTTTAAGAATGAACTGAGGTAGAACGGACACCAGTTACTACTGAGGTAGAAGGATAATGCATTGAAGCAAGAGAATTCAAGGAAACTTGCAGAAGCGATTCTGTTTCCCTCCACTTATTTTTTAAGATATAATATGTGAAAGCATTGAAAATGCTTTGCATGGAGTGTGTGTATGTACGTGCAAGTACAAACAAGTTTCTATGTACTGTATAGAAAACAAGTCTGTGGGTTCTAGAAATAATCCAAGTGATAAATGGTCTCTCTCTACAAACATTGTAAGCAATGATGCCAAATTATTTGGACAAGTTTGCTAGCAGATGTGATCTGTTTAGTTAAATAGATATTAATTTTCCAGCTCCTTGAACCTCTGATAAATTATATCCTGTTGGAGATACATCATAACAAATTACAGTAAAAGCTGTTGTTTCAAATGATTGTCAAGACACAATTCAAATGAGAAAAAATGCTCACCACATATGTTGTCCTTTGGTTTAGAAAATATTCACAATGTAGGTTTAAAAATGTATATTCTATAGTCATAGTAATAAAGACTTTTTATTACTCAATATACTTCAAAATAACATATTAATCCTAATGAGTTATCCAGTGTTTTGAACCATTTATTATTTCTGGTAAAGGTTTTATCTCTTGTGTTCTGACTTTTTGATATGGAGCTTGCTCTAGCACTTTTTTCTGAAGAATATTTTTGTATTGAAAACCTAGCTTGAAATGTTGCTAGGCTACAAGACAAAGTCACTCAGGGGTGGTCTAAAAGGCATGCTCCTTTTGTTTGATATATGATTATTTGTGGCGTTTCCAGTGATTGAAAAGTTGCTGTCAATTTCAGCAGATGCTTTTTTCATTTATGAAAAGCAGGTTTCTCAACCTTACTATTATTGGCAGTCTGCATAGTTATTCTATTGTGTGCACTTGTTCTGTGCACGGTGGAGTGTTGGCTATCACTCCTGGCAACTAGATTCCAGTGACAGTCCCTACTTGTGACAATAAAAATATTTGCAAAAATTGCCCCGTGATTCCTGGGGGCAAAAGTTGACCCCATCCATTGAGAACTGCTGATGTAAAGCTTCAGAAGTTCAGATGTCTGCAAACTCCGCATCATGACCGGACGTTATGGGTAGTTGCAGAGTATTTCATATGTCTTTGCAGTAACTATTAACATAAATATTCTTCTTTATAATTCTGGCAACAGCCTGGCAGGGAAGATTAATGGAGGGGGAGAAAAGGAAAAATGTCATTTTGTGATATTGCAGTGCACAGAATTATATGCTATTGTACTGCCAATAAAGGAGACAATAAATACAATAACCTTTACTTAAACGCTGTGTTCCTGGAGGATGCTTGCTTTCTGTTTATATTGTCCCTCAATTATTGCCTATTTTCTGGATCAGTTAATTGTATGCTTCTTTTTAACCTTCATTGATATTGCTCAATGTTTATTACCTAGTATTTCCCTTTTAAAAAATTCTCATGATCAGTAAAGCTTTGCTAGCTATTTGTCATTAAAAGTGTCAGTTTGTTCTTCATTCCATATATCTGGTTGGCTTCCTGCTTGGATGGATGGAGAAATCTATTTGACTTTGATGGAGCTAAAATTATATTGCCTTTGATCAATGTCTTTTGCATGGCAAATCTTGTTGAAATAAAATTATAGAATTTCAGTCTGTGCAGGTGAGCAATAATACTGAAGACAAACACAATATTCTATTAAAAGGCTGCAAGTTATCTTTTAAACTAGATCCTAGAATATGCCTTTTGGCTTACAAGATATTATAATTTGGACTGTGAATGTAATGATGTTATGATTTTAAAGAACAACTCCAACACCCTCACTTTGTAAATGACAAAAACTAAGGTTAGGAGAGAAGAAATGTGTTTTTGTCGAGAATGTATAATCGGATAGTGCCAGAAATGGGACTAGAGGTCTCTGTGGAAGATTGCAATGATGAACCTAATCCAAGAGTTGGAAAACTGCAACTCTCATGATAAAGCTGGCCTTCAGTCTGTTTTTCTAAATAAAGATTTATCAGAACACAGACATACACATCAATTTACTTATTATCTATGGCTGTTTTCAACCTAGAATTAGAGTTGAGTAATGATGCTGGAAATGATGCGATTCACAGTGCCCCAATGTGGCAGGTTATCTGGTTTGGATCCTGAACGCTACTTTTTAGTTATATATCCTTGCTGTTTCAGACGATGTTGCCTTTCAACTCTGTTTTTTCACTGGTGGTAGTAGATGTCACCATTTTCCTGGCATCTGGTTTTCCTCCCCTAGAAAGATGGAAAGTTGTGTTTCTCTGTCTCTTACAGATGGGGATGCACTGTGATTTGCCATGGCTGAGAGGCTGTGGACAAAAGTTCATGTGTATCACTTCTAGGTAGAAGCATGTAGTTGCTGATGCTTGAGTCCTTACTAACTCTCCCCTCAAGTGCATCTGGGAAAACAGTTGATGTACAAGACTAAACTACTGCACCTGGGAAAATTTTCTTGGAGAGCTGGCCCACAATGAATTTTACGGGAGTGAGAGCTAAGCTTTTGTTTTGTTAAACTAATGGAAGATACAGGAGGCTTGTTGTCACAGCTGAGCAAATGATTTTTTTGTGGACTTTTTTCTAGAATTTACTACAAGTGAGGCTAGTTGTGAAGGAGAGAACCAACAAATAAAAAAAAATGGGAAGAAAAAAGCCTTACAGTGTCACCTCCTAGGGTGGAGTCCACTAAGCAAATTGATGTGTGGAAGTCACTCCATCCTCATGCTCAATGTTTGGTTAAACAGGGATAAACCTGTATTCTTTTCAGGATGTTGTGAGGGTCTCAATGAGGTAATAACATGTTAGAGTCTTATGTGGCTGGCAGGGACTGTTATCTGTGGGTAGATAGGATGGGACATACTGGCACTGGGGTCAGATTGGAGTGCACAATAGCCCAGCTGAGCCATGGAATCTGGTTTCAGTTGCGGAGATCTAGGTCACTTCCAGGAAAGGCCAAGAAACTATAAAAGAACCAGGAGAGGTCATAAAGGTCAGAGGCCAGTGAAGGAGCATAAAAAGAGTCAGGGGACCTGGGTGTGAGATACAGCAGGAGACATAGGAGGCAGAGCAAAAGCTAAGTAAAGGCCTTGGGTTTAAGAGGCCTGAGTTTGAATCTTATTGACTTGCTGCATGATCATGAGTAACTTATTTAATCTCTCTGGTTAAGTACTAGTAACCATAGTTTTAACTTTATGGGGTTGTTGAGAAGAGAAAATTTGAGAATATCTATAAAGTACACATGGCAAGTATTCAGTTAGGTATAATACTTGTTTTATTACTGAGGCGAGCTACAAATTTAGAGACGTTCTGGCATACCAAATTGAAGTGGTATCCAGCTAAAAGTTTCTTAAAAGAAATATATGGGGGAAATGGTGGAGTAAATTAGGCAACTAACCTGTGTCTGGGCTAAAATAATGGTGAACTCACTGGGTCAGTATTTACACCTCATGGGAATAATATTTTGAAAATAGACTGAACTTGTCAAGTCACAATAAGTTTCAAGCACTTAATGATGCTAACTAGAACTAGTACATCCTGTGGGGGCCATGAAAACCAGGCAACCTAATTTGATCCTGCCTGAATATCTCTGTAAAAAGTATGTGAATGCATGATCTTCCAGCCCTGAGGAATTCAATATGAACTTGAAATCTCATTGTGCCTTTAAAGGGTTTTACTTCTTTTGGTGGGGGGATTGGGGTAAAAACGCCCTAATTTATTCTTTCCTAGTTGTATAAAGATAAGAATCTTGCACAGATTAAATTTTTTGGCAATTTTCATTTCTACTTGAGCAATGTTAGCAATATGGGAACTCTGAAAAAGAACAATTAAATTTTATATACTGTGTACGTGTTCCAACTGTGTACCTCTAGTCACTCCTTTTAATTGTTAAGTGTCTCTGGAGTTTTAGCTTATTGGAAGAATCAAGATGCAATGTTCTAAGTGGCCAAGTTCCAGAAAGAGAGGCTAAGAGCAGGGCTGGTGTGTGTGTGTGTTTCCATTGCATTTTTTATGGCACATACCACCTGGGAAGCACATAGAGAATTTGCCCAACTTGGGTCTAAGACAAGGGCCAGCAGATAAATTTACTAGAGTCTGCTGCTGGAAAGGCAGGATAGAGGCCCCCATTCAAGGTATGAAATGTTTCTTAATAGGTATCAGTAGGATTTTGGAGAGACCTTTTCAAGTTTACAATTAAAATTTTTTTAGCATAGTCATATATCACTTGATTAAGCATGTTGCACCCTAAATATGCCTGGAGCCAAGAGTTAGTGTGTCATGTAATTAGAAGAAAAAATCCCAAGTTTTTATAACAGAAGGAAATATATGAATTAATTTCCAACCATTCATTCTTTCTATGGGTATTGACCTGAGAGTCAGGGTGTTAAATGCAAAGAACTGAAAAATTGAAACAAAAATCTGCCTTTTAAGGTAGTATGATGGAATTGTATTTGCTTGAGAAATCTTTGAATCTAGGAGGAGTCTTTTCACTGCACAAAAAATAGAATGCATTCACAGTAGATATTTGTCTTAGTTACTTTTCTCAATGCTGAGATAAAATACCAACAAAGTTAAAGGAAGAAAAGTATATTTAGCTCACAGTTTGTAGCGGTTTCAGTCTATAAATGGCTAGGTACAAGGCAGAGGAGCATGGCAGAGGAAAACCATTTCATGTCAGGCAGAAGGTAACAAAACAACAAGGGATGGCCATAGCTCTTTCTATACCTCATAGCTTATCCAGGGTACTTAGAGCAGTTAGCACTCATACCTTTAGTCCTAGTGCCCTTGATCCTACTATTGCACCATGAATCAATTTAGCATCACACACTCTATATCTAGCCACCTCTGAACCTTCCTCCTTGTGACTGCATGAAGCTTCAGGGTGCGGGGGGGGGGGAACCTGGACACAAACCATAACATAGCACCCTGCTCCTAAAAGACTCATGCAGTTATAGGTGGGGCTTTTGCAGAGATGGCTAGATCTAGAGTGTGTAGCTGATTCATGGTAAAATGCTAGGATTAAGAGTGCTAAGATTAAGGGTGGGAGATTACTAAATCAGTTCACTGATTAGCACTGCCCCAATCCTGGTAGCCTGGATACAGTATAAGGGACATAAAGAGGCTTGTTTTGTCTCTTGCTTGCTTTTCTACCTTCTGCCTGCCATGAACTGTTTCTGTGACATGTTTGCCATGACACCTTGGCTTGGAGCCAACTGGTTATGAACTGAAACCTCCTCAAACTATGAGTTAAACAAATCTTTCCTCATTTAACTGTTGGTGTCGGGCATTGTGTCTCAGCAATGAGAAAAGTAACCAAGACAATACTAAACTTCCTTCATGTTTAAAACAGAAAAAACATGTAGCTCTGGTTTTAGCTTGGATTCATAAGCAGAACTTTTACTGTCAGCTTCTAAAGAATTTCTTTTTATCCAGGAATGCAGATAATTATTTTAAGTTATATTTCAAAAATGTAAGCAATGTCACCCCCCAAAAATGCCTCATATTTGGAAATAGGGCTTTGAAGGGCAACTTTTGGTTTTGTTCTTTTATGGTACTTCTCTTCCTTTGTATGTCTTTTCAGTTATTTTTTGTGTGTATGACTTTTTGGAATATTTTTCTAGTCTAGTTTAAATTTTAGATGAAATCAATTTGCTCAGGGGACCCCCAAAACTGTCATGGGATAAAACTTCTATTTATTTGGTTTTCAGAAAATTCAGGAGACAGTTCAGCTCTGTTGTGAGGTCTAATTAATGTGACTAAATTTGCTTCAAGTTTAAAGGTAAAAGTATCTAAATAAGTATGAAATAGTCAAGTTTTTGCCCCTTGCGATTCAGTAGAAGTGTAGGCATGTAGTTACTGGAAATGAAAACTGGTTGACTTGGGTACTCCCTGCTAGTATTAAAGTGTGTATTGTGTGCATGTCACAACATGTTCAAACATGTGTGTTTACATATTTTAAGCAAAGTTTGTTATATTAAGACAGAACCCCTTAGCTGGTCCCCATTCAGTCATGCATTGTTTAAAGATCGGGACTCAGTGTTATGGTTTACATTTAGATGTCCCCCCAGAGCCTCATGACATCATAGATGGGGCTTTTAGGGAGTGGCTAAGTCAAGGGCATGTGCTGCTGACATCAAGGATGTGATGCTGGGATTGATTCATGGTGAGATGCTAGGATTAAAGGCATGAGTTAGGGCAGGTAGCCTGGATAAAGTATAAGGAACAGAAAGAGAGCTGCCATTATTACCACTGGTCACTTGCTTGCTTTTGCCATCTTCTGCTTGCTGTGAATTGTTTCTCCCCTGTGATGGCCCTCTGCCATGCCATCCTGCCTTGGAACCATCCAACTATGGACGGTAACCTATGCAAACTAAATATACCTTTCCTCCCTTTACCTGTGGGTGTTGGTATTTTGTGTCAGCAACAAGAAAACACACATACAAAAAAGTATTAAGTGTAATTGTATCACTGTGCAAACATCTGAGAATGTACTTACCCACCTAGATGGTAAAGCCTACTCCACACCTACATTATATGGTCTACCTATTCCTGCTAGGCTACAAACCCAAACAGCATTTTACTGTATTGAATACATAAGCATTGTGACTTAATAGTACTTGTGGATATAAGCATATTTAAACATGACAAAAGTACAATGAAGATATGAGTGTAGGATTTTTTTGCCCCATTGTAATCTGATGGGTATTCTTATATTTGTAGTACATTTTTGACCAAAATGTTGTTAGCAGCAAATGGCTGTAATGCAGTTATGCTTGTAGCAGCATTGCCCCTGACTTTCACCATCTATGTATATGATTACAGAAAATTAATTCAAAATAAAAAAAAGCTAAAGCAATTTGCAATTCTTTGATCAATTTATCTGGCTTTTAGAATAGGAATGTGATCATAAAAGATGTGGGACAGGGGTTATTTTCTAGTAGCCTTAAGGTCCTTCAAGCAAATGTACAGAGAGGCATTGAAGGTCTCTGGAAGCCATTACTCTTGTTATTCTGGCTCAGGACTGGCTTCTTAGAGGTTTTGAGACCCTGGAAGCCAGAGGCAGTATAGCTTTCCCAGTGGCCAAGGGTGCATAGTGTTGGAGCAGCTTCTCTTCACCTGTATGTCTACACTGGGACTCCCCTAATGGTGGCAGGCACACAGGAGTGTTTGTCTTATTCTTCTGGTGTGCACAGATTGCCTGAAGGAAGCAAGTGTCTCCAGTGGTGTTCTGGGGGTGTGGGAAGTGGGTGTGGCTGTGTCTCCCTGCCAGTTCTGGGTGCCTGCAGGAAGCAAGCCTTCCAATGGTGGCAGCAGGTGTGCAGGGGCAGATCTGGCTGCATCTCCCTGCCTACACTCGCTACCTGCAGTAAGCAAGCCTTCCAATGGCCAGAAATTTTATCGTTTGATCAATTTTGCATCCCTGTATCTGGTAGCCTGAGCAATTACTTTGAGGATAACAATATGCAGTATAACAACCATTGTTAAATTCCTATCATCTCGTTTTGATATCCTATATTGCCATTGTTTTTGTTGTTGTTGCTGTCATCATCATTTTGCTTTTGTTGTTTTAAAATTTTTTTTTGCTTCTTGATTTTTCTGCTTTTTTCTCTTTAAAATAAAAAAAAAATCCTGTGAACACATGGTGATGACTGGTGACTCCAGAGGCCTCCACAGGGAGATGCAGCAGTGGAGGGGAGCAGTGGATATGACTGACTGCACTAGTTGGTGGTGAGTGCTGAAGGCTCAGTTTTCCTATGCAACAGAATAATTGGCTGGGAGCCATCCAGGAGAGGTACTGACTGAGCTCAAAACTTGGAGCTGCTGCCAGTTCCATCTAGTGGCTCGCAGTAAGGCTCAGGCCTACAGAAGGTGCACTGACAGCTGCAGGCTGAATGAGTCTAGTCTCAGTCAGAGGGTGTAGGCTCACTGAGATGAGCCTCTACCCCACCAAAGTGCTACTGCTGGCTCACTGGGATAAATCAACATGGATTGGGACTCTGTCCCCATAAATTGTCTACCAGTCACAACACAGACAAACTGGAAAGTGTATTTTTTTCTTCTCCTCTCTTTCTCGTTTTTTGTTGTTGTTATGGTGGTTTTGTTTTTCTTGTTTGTTTATTTCTCCGTCACTTTTTTTTTTTCTGGCACCGGGGATTGAACTCACAACCTCGTGCCTGTCAGACAGGCGCTTAAGGCACTGAGCCGAACTCCCGGCCCTGGTTTTTTTGAGGCAGGGTCGCACTATGTAGCTCAGGCCGGCCTTGCGCTCGCGTTGTAGCCCAAGCCGGCCTCGAACTCACAACGCTCCGCCTACCTCAGCCTCCTGAGTGCTGGGATTAAAGGCGTGCGCCACCACGCCTGGCTCTCCTTCATTTTTGATCTTGGTTTTTCATCAGTGTGAACATGGTTCCTATCCTCTTTGTGATTGTGGTTCAGCTTGGCTTTTCTATCTCTTCTTTCTCTCTTTTCCTCCACTTTTCTCTGCAAGTTTCCCAAAGTTAGCTTGATCCCCTTCAGCTCTCCAGCCTTGCTTCTAATCTCTTCTTCTCCTACTTTTGAATTTTCTCCCTAAGTCATTTTAAATTTTAACTACTGAGGGCAAAATTGACATATTAAGGACATGTATACTGCATATAATTTTCTGGTTTGCTTTAGATTTTGTTATATAACCACAAATCTAGTTCATACAGTTAAAGGTGACAAATTAATGGTTAGTTCAGTTTGTCACTTTCTAGACTGTGATATGACAATTGTTCTAAACAGTATTCCTGGTAATTCAAGACTTCCTGGTATTCCAAGCCTGAGACTGAATAAGAATCACAGGAAATACTGTGGAAAAGTGCCAAAGAAAAAGGCACTAAGCCAAACAGGCAGCAACTTATTGTCGACAACAAACTGAAGATACAGGATCTTACAACAGACTCAAAACCCCAAAACCAGCTGCACTTAAAGATACCTCAGAGAAGTAATCTTCCTAAATACTAGCAATATATCAAGCCACCATAGGCAATTTACAAGCATCACCACATGAATTAAAATAAAATTAGAAAAGAAAATGAGAAGACACTTAAACAAGATGCAACCTCAACCATCCAGTTCACCAAAGGCAAACCCAGGAGGAAACGAGGTGGGCCAATTCAAAAGCCACCCACCTGGCCTCTCTGAAGTGGTTACAATGCAATTGAATGATGCTCTAGAAAAAAACCAAATGAGAGGTAATTTCTCAGATAACTGCAGAGATTTTGTCCACAATGAAAACCATGATTAGTGAGCCTAGAGAAGATATAGGCAAAAATAATAATGAGTTTAAGAAAACTGGAAGCCATGAATGCTCAGCATAGGAAAGAAATGGAATCCATAAGGCAGATTCAGCAGATATCCAGGAGAATAAAAATTCCATTAAAGTATTCACAGCAGATGAAGCCAATGTGAGGAAAGGATCTCAGATATAGAAAACAGGTTTTGCAGTTAGCAATCATGAAAAAGACTTAAAAATAGCAAGGAACCATGAGAAATCAATCCAGCAGGTGCTGGATGAAGCAAAGAAGAGTAATTTATGATTGGAGTCAGTGAAAAATCAGAAGCTATAACAAGTGATATTTTAAAAAAAATGATCACAGACATCATGGCAGAAAACTTCCCTGGTGGAGAAAAAGAATTTGACATAAAGATATGTGAGGCATATAGACTCCAAATAGCCACAATCATAAAAATCTACAATCAGGCATATCATAGTCAAGATTCTAGAAATTCAACACAATAATAGAATCTTAAAAGCTGTAAGGGAAAAGAAACAATTCACTTATAAAGTAAAGCCCATCAGAATTACAGCTGACTTCTTAGCACAAAAGCTCAAGTCAAGGAGAGCTTCGAGAGAAGTATTTCAAATTCTAAAGGAAAACAGCCTTCAACCCAGATTGATGTGCCCCATGAAACTGTCTTTCAAAACTGATGGAGAAATGAGTTACTTCCATGACAAAGAACATCTGAGGAAATATATGACCACCAAACCAGCATTCCAAAAGATTTTGAAGAACATGATAGAAAACGATAACAAAGACTACAACTCAATGAACCCCAACAGAAGGAATCCACCAGGCAAGGCAAAATTTAAATTGAAGGAGGGGGAAAAAGGGAAGCCAACAACAGAAAAATAACATGATAAGGATGTCAGTACATATCAGCTATAACCCTCAATGTTAATAGTCTCAATTCATCAATCAAAACACACAGACTGGCAGAATGGGTCAAAAAGCAAGACCCAAAAGTATGCTGCATAAAAGAAACACGTTTAATTCAAAATGAAATTCTTAGACTGAATCTCAAAGGATGGAAAACAATACTATGTGTGACAGAGACACAGAAAAAAGCAGGGGTAGCTATTCTGTTTGCAGACAGTGTGGACTTCAAACCAAAAAATGATCAAAGTAGATAACTAAGGTCACTACATACTTGTAAAAGGAACAATCCAAGAGGAAGGCATAAAAATCATAAATACACATGGAACAATTACCAGTGCACCCAGCTATATAACACAAGCATTAACGGGCATGAGAAACCAAATAAGCACTAATACAATTGTATTGGGGGATCTCAATATGCCACTGTCGCAAAAAGACAGATCAACAAGACAAAAAATCAAAAATGAAATATTAGAACTGAACCAAACTTTTGAACAAATGGACTTGGTAGATGTCTATAGAGTGTTCCACTCCACAACATCAGAATACATTTTTCTCAGCTGCACATGGGAAGTTCTCCAAAGTACACCAAATACTAATTCATAGAACATGCCTAAGTAAATGCAAAGGAATTGAAATTATTTCATGTGTATTTTCAGACCACACTGAAATGAAATTGGAAATCAATGACAAAAAAACCCACAAAAATTTCATAAACACATGGAAATTAAATAGCACCCTCCTGAACAACCAATGGGTCATAAATGAAATTAAAGAAGAAATTACATAGTTTCTAAAATTAAACAATAATGTCAATACGACATACCAAAACTTATGGGACAAAATGAAAGCAATCCTAAGAGAGAAAGTTATAGCACTAAATACCCATATAAGGAAAATAGAGCAAGCACAAATAAATAACTTACTGATAAACCTCAAATTTCTACCAAAAAAAAAAAAAAGCTAAACCAAAAGCTTATACAAGGGAAGAAATTATAAATCTCAGAGCAGAAATTAATGCATTGGAGACTTAAAAAATAAGTAAATATATAATAAAAATAAAAAGAATCAATGAATCAAAGAGTTGCTTCTTTGAAAGATAAAATAAAATTGACAAACTCTTATCCAATCTTATCTTAAAAAGGAAAGAAAAGACTCAAATCCATACAATTAGGAATGAAAGGAGTAAAATCAGGATGGATGTTGCAGAAAAACTGATCATCTATACCTCCTTGTATTTTAGTAAGATGGAAAATGCAGAAGATATGAATATATTTCTAGAAACATATGAATCACCAAAGCTGAATCAAGAAGATATAAAAATTCTGAATAAGGGCTGGGAATACACCTCAGCAGTATAGTGCCTGACTGACAAGCACAAGGCTGTGAATTCAATTCCCTGTATCAAAAAAAGAAGAAAAAAATCCTAAATAAACTAATATCAATCAAAGAAATCAAAGATATAATGAAAAACATACCAAGAAAAGCCCAGGCCCTGATGGATTCTCTGCTGAATTCTATAAGAAATTTAGAGAAGACCTAACACCCCTACTTCTCAAACTCTTTAATGGAATTGAAAGGGAAGCAATACTTCCAAATTCATTCATGGAAGTAAGCATTATCCTGATTCTAAAACCTGAGAAGGACAATTTGTAATAGTCAAATCTTGAAAAAAACCCACACATGCCCATCAACAGATGAATGGATAAAAAATAAGTGATTGTTAAAAATATAATGAAGTACTAAATCCAGCCATAAAGAAGGATAAACTGGAGACATCTATTGCTAAATGGATGAAACTTGAGACCACACTCTCAAGTGTAACAAATCAGACACACATAGGTAAATATCACATTGTTTAGAAACTGAAAATGTAAATAAGAATCAAAATGTATAATATACATTGTGAAATAGGAAGAAATTGTTCAAAGCAAAAAGGAAATGGGAAGGAGGAAGAAAGGGAAAAGGAAACAAAGCCTGTAAATAAGGAGGGGAAGAGGAGTTAGAGATAGGAGAGGGGAATGGGAGGAAAAAAAGAGGAACTAAGACAAGCCATGTACAGGTACAAGTTCTCTATGATTAATGTAATCATTATGTACATCTAAGTTGTACCAATAAACTTAGTAAATATAAAAAATGGTCAAAGCCACAAACATTTGTAGAGAAAAAGCCAATTGTTGCATGCATTTGCTTAATGACAATGTCATGTTCTACAGCAGAACAGTGCTAATGAAATAGACAACCTTAGCGCAGTTTTTAGTTCTGAAAAGATTGAGACATAGTGAGCCAGAAGCAGGTTCTAATGGGCTACAAACTCTCTCAAGGAAAGAAAGGACACCAGAGAGTCAGACTTGTGAGGTTCTTGTGGAAAGGAACTCTCCTTCCAACGATGACCATCTTCCATTTCATTCTCCTTTCCTTCAAGCCAAAGATGTCAACTTGAATGATGAGTACAGCATGAAATTACCGTTTCTGGTAAATAGATTTTTGGTGAATACACTAGGAAAGTCATTTGTGTTTAGGGTAAATTATACACATTCTACAACCTTTTTTAATTATGAAAAGGTTAGGTAAGAGGTACTTTGGGAGGTACAGAATGCATTATGGGTATTTCCATTATTTTTTATGGGAAAATAGATTTATAAACAAGTATAGTTACAGTCATCCCTCATGAGTGAATTATGTTCATAAGTCAAGGGTTCACTGTATTAAAAGTCTAGTTTCTGGAAGTAACCTTCATTCTTGTTCCTTCTCTCCTCTTTCCTCCTCCCCAAACTTTAAACCATTACAATTTTAGCTCAAAAACACAGAGAAGAAAATTTGAGAGTTCCTGGGAATGGGTGAAGAAATGGGATCACAATAGTGTCATGTTCTTCCCACTGAATCCTTGGGTTCTGGCAGCACAGGGTAGGGGAGGATGGAGTGCTTGTCTTTTGGCCCTCATGCCTTTTCTAAAAGAACCCTTTTAGAACAGGATTCCAAAAAGCACCAGTAATTTCAACATCCAAAGAAGATCCAAAAGCAAAGTCCAATCTAGGAAAGTAACTTTCTCAGTGAAGCATTGGTGAATCATGTCTATGAGACAAATTAATTTAATTATCAGATGCTATTGCTTCATTTGCAGTGATTATTCATCCACTGAGCTGGCTAAATTATGTTCTTATCATTCACCACCTCACTTCACTACCCTGGATGTGGATCTCCTACATGTTTCTAAGAATGAATTAAGCTGCCTTTGTTATCCAGTGCAAGGATTTGTGCACCAACGTTTATTCTGCTTCTCTCACTGGGCCCCAGGAGGCATTCTGTAAGGGGACCTGGCCCTTTATGTGTTTCCTTTGTGAGCTGAAGATTAATGCATGGACTTGCCTCCTCCATTTTATTTTATTTCATTTCATTCCTGTCTTGAGGAAAAGATTCAAGGCATTGAATGTAAAATGACACACATAATTTTTCATTTCTTTTGATAGCTGGGCTGCTCACTGGCCATAGGAAGATTAGGGTAGCTCTTGAAAGCAAGAATTCTGTGAAATTCTCTGCTGTTCAATCTACTTGGGGCCCACTTCTTTCCAAACGGGCAGAGACACTCTGCATCTGAAACCTGGCTCCTTCTAACCAGGAGTAGCATGAGGCTCAGTTGGGAAAGGTGAAAGCCTCACCTTGTAAGTTAGCATTAAAAGAAAGTTTAGTAATTTCCTGCCCAATCTCCTATCTTAGGGAGTGATTGCTTTGTCCCTGGCCCATCAAATCACAGGTGAGCTCCCACCAGTGCACAGATTTAGCACGGTCTAAACACTCTGAATGATATGACCCTTCCTGCCATAATCACCCTTAGCAGTGTGTTCAATTCCTCTGTTTGTATAGCTTTTTAGTACAATCCTCATCTTCTATTTGCAGTTTCCATCTGAATTAGTTGAAAGTAACTTTTACTGAGCCGCAATCTGAGTCCTCTAGGAGCCATTGAGCAAGGTCTCAGGAAAGCATATTTCTCCTCATGTTTTGAAGTTGTCTCCTTCCAATCCCTTTAGAACTTTACACTTAATGCAGTGTAATTTTTTCTTCCATTCCTGTCCCTGAGGATAGACAATTTCAGTTGTAACAACTTGGGAGGTGCTTCTAGTGTCTAGGGGTTGAGGTCAGTGGTGCAGGTCCACATCCTATAAAGCCCAGGACAACCCCATCATAAAGAATTATTCATCCTCAATTGTCGACAGTGCAGAGGTTGAGAAACTGTGTCATAAATGCAACACAAGTCACAGTTTTGTATTTTCGAAAACGTAATGGAGCACAACCCAAGCACCTGGTGTCTCCAATGCCCAATACAGAGCTAAGCCTTCAGGGATGCTTCTTGTAGAGAAGACATAGCCTCTGCAACCCACAGGCACACATACAGCCAGAGCTAGTTTTTTTTTTTTTTTTTTTTTTTTTTTTGCAGCACCAGGGATCGAACTCACAACCTTGTACCTGCCAGGCAGGCACTTAGGCCACTGAGCCAAACTCCCAGCCCTAATTTTTTGAGGCAGGGTCTCACTATGTAGCTCAGACCAGCCTTGCGCTCACGTTATAGCCCAAGCTGGCCTCAAACTCACAATGCTCCTCCTACCTCAGCCTCCTGAGTGCTGGGATTAAAGGCGTGCACCACCACGCCCAGCCTTCAGAGCTAGTTTATTGATCCTGATAGCTGAGCAATGGGCAGCCCTTCAAACTGATGGTTTTTCCAGCTCTTTCATTGTTGATTACTGTTAAGGTCCATGGAACCTGTAAATGAGCTACTGTTTTCTTCAAAGAGAGATGAAAACATAAGTGTTGTTTATACTAGTGTTAAAGACAATGACTATCTGCAAGTCACTTAAGCCAAGTGAAAGTGCAGAGTGCTCATCCCTTCTGGGAGAGATGAGGGCAGCCCAAGTCTGTAGATTGGGACCAAGGAAGACAGACAAAGGGATCATGCAAGCTGTTGTTTTGGATTCTTTAGAACTTGGCTAGATATTAAAAATGTTATACAGAGGGTGGAATTGAAGAGTGCAGAGAATACAAATATCTAACAGGGTTTTAAGTATAAGAATCAGCCTTCACATTTGGGAAAAAATAGATGTGGTAGTTTTATTTCATTTGAAAATTGGCAACCTGATAATTTAGACATTTCATCATTTGATCTCCAAGTGGGTTAGAAATCAATCAAACTTTCTGGTTGGTAAAGTGATAACTCTTCCCCTCACCAGGGAATTCTCAATTTCTAAGAGATTACATATTGCATTTTCAATCTGTGTCTCCTGTGACAGTCAGGCAGTAACAAGTCATCATTCTATTTGTGAGGTCAGTCCCCATCCTGGAAATGAAAATGAAGGGAGATCCTGAGGATACCAACTTATTGGTGGCTCTAAACCCAACATTGTGGCATGCATAGGAGCCTCCTTTTTATGGTCAAAGGATATCCCATTGCGTAGATAGACCATGCTGTATTTATCCAACTAATCACTTGTAGGCACATCATTCAGTAACAGCTGCATGTGCCTGGTGAGTGCTCAAGGAATAAAAGGTTGTATCCATGCATTTAGCACACATTTACTGGTGAACTACTACATATGAAACTCAGTTTTAGGAGTTGGAGATTTTGCACTGAACGAAACAAAGTTTATGTTGGAGATACAGGCAGTGAACAAATGAATTTGTAATATGTTGGGTGATTATAAGAATATGAAGAATACGAAGCAGGGTGAGACAGAGAACTTAGGAGACTTATGGTTTTACATGCAAAGAAGTTTCCTTTCTCCTACACCATCTTAGGTTCCAGTAATTCCCAGAGAAGTGACAAAGGTAGGCAAGAAGCCAGGTCTCCTGGTTCCCAAATGACGTCCCTGACATCATAAGGTTGCTTAGTGCTAATGTAAAGCAACTGGGTCTGTGTCTCTCTGCTCCTTCCCACAATTTCAGTGTTGCTAGAGAAGGCACCACCTCTCTTCTTCCTTCCTCTTTCTTGTATACTATATTCTAAATTATGTAGGCATTCCAAACTATAGTATATGTGAGGAGCTCACTGTTATTTTACCCTTTGGTGTTATTCTTTTTATCCAAGGGATTTAATTTCTGCCAGTCAACTGTGGAAGAAGCTGACTTGTGGGGCCCATCTGAGGATGGCATTTGCTAGTGCTCAAAGAATTCTCTGATGCCAGAGGAGGCTCTGCTAATTTTGTGCTGTACATGCAGAGTCATTGCCGACTAAGTTCCAAATAGTAGCCATCTAAAGCTTTCGAGGGTGCTTGTTTTGCTTGGTTTACCTTCCCTTGCAATGTTGACCGCCTGATTTTTAAGAATTTGAGTAGGAATTTCCAAAAAAAATGTGCGGAGTTAACAAACAAAACCCCCCAAACTGTGAGTATTTCTTCTCTGTGCAGAATTAGGTGGTTGAGATAACTAGAAATGGAGGAGTTGAAGTTTACTTATGAGAAAATAAGTTTGTTCTCACAGCATGTTCTTTTCATGAAAATCTTTCATTTTGAACAATTTAGACCTGAATCCTCTTGGTCTTTGTCTTGTATCATGGACTTTAGAACTGGGGGGAAGGTGACATCTGACATCTGGAACTACTAATGAGACCCCCTTGGGCTTTCGGGGTTGGATCAAAGGCTCTGTCCAGTAAGTCTGATGTCTCATGTACAGTCTTCATGTTTTTGCCTATTAGGTGGTCAGGGACCTGAGTACTCCCAAGATAAGCTATTTGTCCAAGTAGAAGTTGTTCACTGCCTCAGGGAGAAACATAGGAGGCAGAGTTCATGGAAAACTCATCTGAGGCACTGGGGCATTTTCTCCTTAATTAGTTGGTTAGACTCCTTGGTGGAGAAAGTAAGCCTGTTCATCAATGATCTATGAATGACTGGGGACTGTGCTCTGAAGAGGAAATATACCTACAACGACAACAAAAACAATAAATAAAAAGATAAAAATCTATTTACTGTTTGCATATTACAAATATTTATTTTGAACTTAGTTCTATTTTAATTAAAAATTGTATAGTTATAAATGCACATTGTTTAAAAAATCCAAAAAGCACCCATGAGAGATAAGCAATGAAAAATAATTCTCCTTCTCATCTCTCATTTCCATTTCTCCTCTCCAAAGGTAGAGTTGTACATTTTGTTCCTAAGACATTTAATGTAAGCACTTTTTAGTGCTGCAACATTTTCTAAATGATCACTTGTAGATAGCAGCCTGCCAGATGAGCCAAGATTTGTGTCTTACTCTTAGTACCTAACTCCTAGAAGCCTTTGTACTTTCTTCCTTCTGAAGGCTTTTGGTTCCAAATGAGAGGATTCTTATAAGTCCTAGGGCTCAGTCACAATCAGTGTTCAGTAAGTGGTGATAATATTGATAATTATTTATGAAGTATCCAATATATTAGAGTTTCTAGATAAAGTACAGGACACCCAGTTAAAATTTCAGATGAACAATAAATGGTTTTTTAGAGCATAGTCTTCCTTGGTTTGTACAGTGGATTGATTTAAGGGACCCCTGTGGATACCAAAATGCAGATACTCAAGTCCCTTATACACAATGGCATGGTATTTTAAGGTAACCTGCATGCATCCTCCATATAGTTTGAATCACCTGTAGTGTACTTATGATACCTATTTATAATGGTATGTAAATCATTGTTATACTATATTATTTAGGGAAAAAGACAACAAAAACAAGTGTGTGCATATGTTAGTAGTTCAGTACACACACAACCGTCAGAGGTCTGACTATAGGAATGGGAAGTGAGATGAACAAGGCTCAAGCAGAGTGCTGGAGAGAGGCTGGGGAATCCCTGAGATGGCGAGAGGCCATCTCGGGCTGGGCCATACATCATTCTCTTCACGTGGATTCTATGTAGTGCTCAGTGCATGGTAAATTCATCACCGGTTTTTACACTTTCTGAAACACTCCTTCTCCCAATATTTTCAATATTTGCATTTGGTTGAATTCTTGGATGTAAAACCTGTGGATATGCATATGGAAGGGTGACTGCATAAAATGCTCCAACAATCACATGGGACATATACTAAGAACTATTCACTAATTTGACTGGGTTTTCTCTATTTTAGTTTGTTAAATATGGTGAACCTCTGGTGAATGTCAAAATTTGGGCTGCACCATGCAGAGGATGGCATCCCAGGAGGTTGATCTGTTGGAGTTGGAGGGGGACTGAAAGATTATCTGACCACGTTCTGAGGCCACACTCAGCCCTCCAGTGTCCTCCTACCCTTGTCAATGAAATAGATTCGGTACCTGGCTCTAACATCAGGCCCTGTTTCAGACAGTTACTGTAGGTTGTCCTTCCCTTCTCTTTCTCTCAGAAAAAAAAAACACGAAATATTTGTGAATGTTGAGTTGACAGGAGGAGAGAGAACCATGTGACATTTGGTAGCAAATAATTTAGTTCAGTCGTCTCATAAAATCATGCTGTGATTACTGTTTTCATGAATAACATAGACACTGAGTAAACATGTTTAAGTTGAATAATGTAAGGACTCCTTGCCTTTTTCAATGAGATGGTACTCTATAAATTAGATTTCAGAAGTACTTTTGGTCTGATTTTAATGAGTGCACCCTTCTCTTTATGCTCTCTGGATCTCTCTATCTTGGTCCCCGGCTTTTTTTCTCTGTATCCCCGCTTCCTTCTCCATGCTCCTATCTGGACCCATTTCTGGAGCACGTGTGAGATTCCCAGTGGATGCTATAAAACCCTAAAGAATACACCTTTCATTTCTTGGAATGGATGATGTTCTTGGGAAGTAGAAGTCCAAGAAGGCAAGTGGGAGAGAAAGAAAGTGTTTGGAAATAACTGCTTCCTTATTCTCTTCTACTACAGGATGCTGAAGGGCACCCAATGGAAGCTGTCAGAATGAGCATATCAACAGCCAGAGATCCTCCCTTCTGAGCTGGGGATCAAACCCAGGGCCTTATGCATGCTATGCAAGTGCTGTGTTACTGAGCTATTTCTCCAGCTGCTCAGTGCTTCCTAAGCAAACAGCTGCTCTGATTAGCTGGGGTGGAGAGCAGGTGCATACCTGAAGTAAAATGAAAAGAGAGGTCTGATTTAGGACATGAAATAAAGGAAATAAGGGACATTTTATGTCAGTAATGAGACTGGATTATGGTTGGCAAAACTATTCTGATTTTGTATAAAACGATTTTGAAACACTTATCTGTGGTTTCATTCTGTAAAACAGAAAAGTTTTAGAAAACTTTTCGAGTTTCTGAGAAAAAATACCTGAAATCCAAATTTAAAAGAAGAAAGTTACAGGAGGAAAGGTTTATTTTAGCTCACAGTTTGTAGAGGTTTCATTTCATAGTCAACAGGATGGCATTGCAGAGGAGTATCACTGAAGAGAAACAGTTCATGGTGTAGCTGCAGAAGGCAGTGAGCCTGCCTTCCCTTTCTCTATAGTCCATAGGTTACAAGCCTATTGGTTGCTGCCACCCACCCCCAGGTGGGCCTTCCCATTATTTACCCCTAGAACTATGCTAAAGCCATCTGTGGACTAATTTAGTTATCACACATCTTACATCTAACCATGTCTGAAAAGCTCCACCTATGTGCTCATGAGACTTTGAAGGGATATCTAGACACAAGCCACAACAGTTTCCCATGATCAATCTTGGTCCAAAATATTAAACAGTAAATCCATGAAACAAATAATTGATGAGTTTTAAATTGTATGCCATTGTGAGTATCATGATGAAATGTTCTGCTGTCCCAGGTCATCCTGCCCCAATGTGAATCATTCTTTTTGTCCTGTGTATCTACATTGTATATGCTACCCACCTATTTTTCATTTAAATAGCTGTCTTGGTTATCAGAGAGACTGTCATTATGTTGATATCATAGGGTTTCTGTTCAACTAATTCCAATATAGTAACTTAATAGTTCATTATCACGCCTACGTTATTCCTTACATTTCACCTGAACATGCAGTCATTGTATCATTGCACATCATCACAAGAAATGTGAATACAGTATTATAAGGCGTTTTGAGAGAGATCACATTCATATAACATTCATTTTATAATTAACCTATGTTATTATTAGTTAACGTTATTAGTATTTTACTTTATAAATTAAGCTTTATCATAGATATGTAAATACAGGAAACAATATAGTAATTTACAAGGTTTGGTATTACTGGCTCTAGGCAATCTGTGGCAGTCTTGGAATGTATCCTCCACTGATAAATGGGAAAATCGGTTTGTTCTTTCAAGAGTTTACTATGTTAGCTTTCTGTTGCCTCAACAAATACCTGAGGTAAATCAAGCTGAAAAAGAGAAAAAGTTTACATTTGCTCACAGTTTCAAAGGTTTCAGTCCCCGTTTAATTGGCTGTAATACTTCTGGGTCTGTGGTGAGGCAGTACACCACAGTGAGAGTGAATGGCAGAGGAAACTGCTCATTTAATAGTGGCTGGAAAGCAAAAAGAGAGATTAGACGGGGCTGGGGTCCCAATATCTCTTTTAAGGGCATGCCTCCAGTGATGTTTCTCCAACTAGACTCTACTTCTTAAAGGTTCCACCACCTCCTAACTGTGCCATAGGTGGCATCAAACCTTTAACACAGGCATTTTGGGGTAACATTTAAAATCCAAATTACTGGAAGAAAGATAGCCTCTTTTATAAATGGTGCTGGAAAAATTGCCTTTTCACATGCTGAAGACTGAAACTAGACCCATGTCTATCAACATGCACTGAACTAAAGTCAAAATGGATCAAAGATCTAAATATTAAAAGGTAGGTAGAAATCTTGAAGACATAAGGGTAGGCAAAAAGTTCATGGGCAAAATGCAAACCTCACGGGAAGTACTTCAAAGCATCAACAACTATGATCTCATCTTATTAAAAAGTTTTTTCACTTCAAAAGAAATCACCAACAGAGTGAACAAAAACCCATAGAATGGGAAAGAATTTTAGCCAGCTGTCCCTCAGACAAAGGACTTATATCTAGAACATACAAAGAATTTAAAAACTTCACACCCTCCCAAATTCAAAGACCCAATCCAAAAATGGGCATCTGAGATGAATACGCACTTCTCAGAGGATGAAATACAATTGGCAAATAAATACATGAAGAAATATTCAACATCACTGGTCGTTTGAGAAATGCAAACTAAAACAGCATTGAGATTCCATCTCACTCCAGAAAAAATGGCTGCCATCAAGAAATCAACCAATAACAAATGTTGGCAGGGCTGTGGGGAAAAAGGACTGCTTCTCCACTGTTGGTGGAAGTGTAGACTGATACAACCACTGTGGAAATCAGTGTGGGGATTCCTCAAAAATCTAAGATTGGAAGCCTCATTCAATCCAGTTATTCTCCTTCTGGGTATTAATTGAAAACCTCATGCCACAGCGATATATGTGCACCCATGTTTATAGCAGCACAATTTGTAATAGCTAAATCTTGGAAACAACCCAAATGTCCATGAACTGGGAATATATATATATATATACACACACAAGATAGATAACTATACTACTAATCTCTGTTAGTTCATCCAAAAGAACAGTTTGTGCTTTCACTGTTTGATTGTTTGATCATTTTTTTCATCCAAAAGAACAGTTTGTGCTTTCACTGTTTGATTGTTTGATCATTTTTTTCATGTCTAAATCTTGTAATCTGAACAACTATTTCTAACATAACAACATGCAATATATTAACTAGTGTTAATTTCCTAATATTTTTTCTTGAAATTCGGTATGGCTTCTATCCTTTTTTCTGTTTTGCTTTTTAAAATAAAAGAATTAAATCCAAATTCTAACTCTTGATTTTTGAGATAAGAATTTTTCAATCTATTTTCTTATGAGTATAACTTTCAGCATAGTGGGGGAAATTGTGTCTATGCAACAGTTAATGAAATACTAAGTCTGGTTTCTTAAAATGGTTTTGCATTTTTGAGGTGTGTGTTTGGTTCACACTTTTCATCAGATTTGTTTTAGGGTAAATTATAATTCCTGTTAGGGGTAACACTTGCAAAGACAATGTGGAAAGTGAAATATAAAACACCTTTGTGAATTCTAGAAAGAAAATCTGACCAATTACTATGGGATCAATATGTCATAAAACTTTTAAAGGCCTTTAAGCTAGAAAGACATGAGATTTATAGGTCTGGAATATTATTAGCATCAGGAAGTTTGGAATTTAATGAAGTAAAACACAGGCTTCACTTGATAGTGCTAATTAATCTTTGATACGCTTAGTAAATTTAACTACTGCAAAGTCATGATTTTCTTCATAAAAACCCAGATAAAGGTTGATCAGCTTGCTCCTTAATTTATCTAAAAGTAAAATACAGTGGAAACCATTTTTTAAAAATCCATTAACCATTAATGGGGTAGAGGATTCACTTGGCACCCAATAAGTGTATAAAAGTTGCTTTGACAATTTAGGTTGACAATTTGTAACTGTCAATGTATCATTTAAAGAATTAATAAGTTTATGATATACTTTATGTGTTAAGAGATGACCTATCAATTTCTTGTAAATGGAGGCAAATTACAATAAATAAAGAAGATCTACGGAGATTATTGTGTTGGGTCTATCTTTATTTCATTATACTAGGTCAGAGATGCATAACAACAAATATTTCTACTTTAAAATTTGTAAAAGTTACAGTGGGCATTTAAAAATTATCTTTTCATTGACATAATGATTGCTTATATATATGAAGCACAACATAATATTTAGATATATATATAAAAATATAATAATTAAATCATGGTAGTTAGCATATTCATGACCTTAAATATTGACCATTTCTTTTGGGTGACAATGTTAAAAATCTTTTCTCCTTACTTTTCTGAAATGCATACTACATTACTGTTAGCTGCAGTCATTCTACTGTATAACAGAACACCAGAATTAATTCCTCTCATCTAACTACAACTTAATACTCATTGGCTAGCTTCTTCACATCATTCCATCTCCCCTAGCCTCCCTAACCTTTGATAACAAGTATTCTACTCTCAACTTCTACAAAATCAGCTTTTAAAAACTGCATGTATGAGTGAGATCATGTGATGTCTTATATTCCATGAAAATTCCGATCTAGCCCATATAACTTTCCTTTTCTTGTTAAAAAGTTCACTTTTTGAAATTATTCTTCAAGTGTGTAAATATTTAGAAGGTGACCTAAATTAAAAGGAGAAAAAACCCAATAACAATAGATGAAAACTTTGAGAATGTTTCAACTAGCTTGTGTACATGGTTCTAAGTGTATCCATGGATATGCTAAAATTCTTCATTTCTTCAACATGTCTAATTTCTCCACTAGCATTTGTATCATAGTTATTTGAAAGTTCATGTCATTGTGTGATGGTAGTTTATGAATATTGTTTGGTTGTTAGAAAACTGTAGTGGTTTCTTGCACCTTTTTACATAGTAACCTGAAGCAGAACTTTTCATTATCTATAAGAATACCAAGTAAATTCCCACCTTGATTTGGTACAAAGTTCTGTCCTCTGCATTTAATTCTTCCTTCCGTCACCTACTAAGGTATTAATGGAATTGTAAAATGGGAGCAAATCTCACCTCTTCAGTGACGTCTACCCCATTACCCAAGGCCCAGTGTTGTTCTCACACCTGTACTCTCTTAGTACTTCATGCTTTTGTAATAAAGCTTTTATAATACTTTCCCTTGGCATTGGAAACATGTGGCTGTGGGTTTTTAGTTATTTTTCCTGGATATGTCCTGTCTCTTATCTGGTAGGACCCCATTTTTAAAACTTGGGCATATTCACCTTAGTAGAATTTGTTGCCATGTAATGCATATTAATTTGGCATCAAAATGCAGAGGCACTAATAACTACACACAAGCTAAGAACAGCAGCAGAAGTCCAAGAGGCCTGAGGTGAAAACTTTTAACTTGAATAGGAACTTTTAACCTGAATAGGCCTTTTAAAAACTTTTCCCTTGAATAGGAAAGCATAAGGGTGAGTCTGAAAAACAGAAACTACCTGTTTTATCATTGATCACAGCTGGGCTGGTAGTCAAAGGCAGAAAGACATTATCGATCAATCTGTAATCACCAGATGATCACAGGAAATAATAAAGCAAGGAACATAGTCCTTGGGAAGCAAGCCTGGCTCAGTCTATTTCATTTCCTTTGAAAATAGCAGCTAGTCACAGAGATAATGCGAGGAGATGAATGTAATCTGTTTTGGTTTAGTAATGTTTTTCCTCCTTGACACTTCATTTTAATCAGGAGATCGAGAATTAGAAGTCTTCATACTCTCAAGAACAGAATGACAGTGTCAGAGCCCTGGTAACCACTGATATCAGAACTGGCTTTAAGTCAAACAACAATAATTTGCTTTGGTAAGCATATCTTCAAAGCCAATCAATCAAGGACGACCTTGTGAGACTCAGTCAAGTGACAATGCACTTACTCCGGTGAGCATGCTCCTAAGCTGGCACCAATCCATTCCAGTGCCTCCATCAGCAAAAGACATTTCTGAGGCTGATGTCTTCCAACACCTGCTTCTTCCCACAAACTGTTGCAAATCAGTGAGTATTTCTGTTCTCTGCACTCTAACTAGTTTTTGGCTCAGTGATGTCTCCTATGACCCCCACAGCTATTTCGGACTTAATTAGGTAGTATATTTAGCATTTGAGGTGTAGGATTTAAGTGATGGTTTCATCTTTTGACAACCTTTAATAGATGCCACCAAAACCATTCCAAAGATCCTCACATGGAAACATTGTATGTGTCTTGGGCTAACAGATAGTCTTATTGATCCTACATTTTACTTTTCCTTTGTTCTTGAAGCCAGATAAATCTGTCTCAACAACAGTTTATTCTGCAAGTTCAATGAGCACTTGTTGCTGAATTTGCTTTGTTATCCATTGTCATCAGTCTTTTAACTTATTTAAGTGAAGTTTGGTAGCTGAATTTGTTTTGATGGTCTATGATTTATATCTTGAGATTTATTTAAGGCAGATCTATGTTGAGTTTGGCTCCCATAGAGTTATCATAGGGGGAAAAGAAGTGATATTTGACTCTCTGAATATAGCTTACACTGCTTTACATGATGACTATTAGTTTCATCCACTTTCCTGCAAATGATTTTGTTCTTCATGACTGAAAAATACTCTGTTGCATATATTTCAGTGCACTTTCTTTAGCTGTTCATCCATTAATGGGCACCTAGGCTGGTTCCATATCTGGCTGTTGTGAATTGTGCTACTAGAAACATGAGTGTATGCCAGGGGTTGATCAGACCCCCAGAGACCTAAGAGGGGAATAGTGGGGAATAAAGAAAGACAAGAGACAATATTCAAGGTACAAGGTGACTGAGAGGAACCTGCCTCTAGTGGACAGGCACAACAATCTCCAGAGTTGACCCACTTTTATTAGCAAGTGAGAAGCACGTGGGAAGGAGTAGTGTAATTTTCAGGGCACAGCAACTGCAATAAATGGGTAACAATTTAATGGAGAACAAATCCTTTTCCATATCAATACATCTGCTTTCTGTAGATTGTCTTCAGCAGGTGTTATCTTGCCTTAGGAATGTTGCAGTACCTGCTCAATCAGGAAGCATGCAGCCCTGCAGCCTTCTGCATACTTCTTTGATCTTAAAGCCGAACCAATGGACCCCCGTAATGTAGTCTGGTTCCCAACAGATATACAGGTATTTTTATAGTATGCTGATTTTTATTCCTTTGGGTATAAACTGAGAAATGGCATTGCTAGGTCATATGGTAGCTTTATTTTTAGTTTTTTGAGGCTCCTCCATTCTGGTTTCAAAAGGGGTTGCACTAATTTACATTCTCACCAACAGTGTAAAAGAGTTCCTTTTTAGGGGGTAAACTTCTAATATGTCAAAATTAAAGCAGTTAAGAAGGACTCTAGAAATATTAGAAAATATTAATAATACTCAAAGTTCCATGGTACCTTGTTTAAAACAGGTAAGCCATAAAGCCCTGAAAACAAAATGCTGAGCCCAAGGTTGTATTTTTCTCAAAAAAAGCTCTGGTTCCCTCCCCTTCACACTGTCTGAGCCCTCCTTCCTTGAGCATCCCTCTCTGTGTTACTGCCACCATGTAATTCACAGTTCTTCTCTTTTTTTTCTGGGTCTTCCAAGCGTGTGTTCTTTTCTTCAATTTTCTCAAGAAATGAACAATCACATTATAAAATTGCCAGACCAAAAGATGGGCATGGAAACTGAATTTAAATCATGGTCTAGAGCTGAGTTAAGGGCTATAATTAAAGATTTTTAAACCTCAGCAAGATGGAAGTCTGAAAAATTTGACATTTTATTAGATATTTACTGTTCTAGACCATGAAATCTATATCATATATTCCATTTGAATGTTTTCTCACATGGGGAAAATAACTAAAAGCCCAAGATAGGAAAAACAGAGAGAATTTAAGTAGCCCAGTATTGCATAATTTAATAATGGCCTTCAGAGGGCAAGAAAAATAGTCTATCACATTAGGCCATTATAAAAGCCTTTGCCATAGTGGCCATGGAGTAAGGATCTAAAATTGCAAACAA
>RJWM01024487.1:0-30674 GCA_004363535.1 Dasyprocta punctata | reverse complement strand
TGAAATATGAAGAGTTTTTATTTAGGTGATGCAAGATCACGAAATGCTCTCTGAAAGGTCACATTATATCAAATGACATTAAAAGAGCAATTTATATCAAGTTCTAAGCAAGAGCTCAAAATGAAGGTGATTTTCAACATTTCATACTGCCAGTGTCCACACGACAAATATGCAATGAACACAGAATGATTCCAAACTTGCCTTACATTGCAAAACTCTCTCATAATCTTTCTTTTTTCCTTTGCATAATGATCATATTGGTCTAATTCAGTTATAACAAAATACGTGAACTGAGCATGATTATCATTAGCTGTACAACAGCATCTTTTCCTAATTCTGAATCTTTTCAAGTCCAGCAAGTTTGACCTTGTCAAAGTCAGTGAAAATTTAATGTAAAAAGCTTTATTTACAATCTTTATTTTCATAAGGATGCAGAAAATAAAAATAGGCATTTATATCTAAATGAAGTTTTGATTTGAAAGATTATGTCACACTGCACTAATCTGTTAAAAATACCCAGAAAGTCTAGCTCATGTGTCTTTAAATTTTAAATTTATATAACTGAGATAAAGGGAGAAAATTCAAACTCCAGTTGCCAGAGAATGAAAGGAAAGAGAAGTCGCAATTCCATGTGTTTGGCCTAGGGAGTGAGATACTAACCACCATTCGTAATTAGCTGCCAAGTAAATCTAAGGCTGCTCCCAGGTGAGTGCACCTTGAGAAGGGTCAGACCAGTGCCTCCAGTTCATTCAATGATTTCCCAGGTGTGTGGGAGCTGGAAGGTAGAAGGAGCAGTACGTTCTGGTCTTAATAAAGACGCTTGAGCTTCAGAAAAGCTAAAACAGCCAAGAAACCCTTAGCAAATGAAAAGGAAGTGGAAGAAGAAGCAGGTGGAAAACACAGGGAATTGAACCTCAGCTAAGTGTCAGATGACCTCAGCAGATGCTACCTATGCAGGCCTTGGCTTCCAGGTTTTAAAATTAATGAAAAACTGTTGGTGTATTGATACAAATTAACATATAAAAACACATGCTTTTTGAATAAAGAATGAAGATGTAAAAGCACAGGCATGGCATGAAAACATTATATGTTATGGATAAGTTTCAACCTATAGAACTGTAATGATTATAATTTATAGGCATGCATAAGGACTAGTATTTTGAAAGTATACTCAACATTACATGCCAAATAACAAGAGTTCATCTCCAGTTATAAGATAGGGTAAGGAAGGGAGGCATGTGAGGGAGAAAGAGAGAAGGAAAGGGAGGAAAGAAGAAAAGATATGAAGTTTCACGAAAGATGTTTCATCTTATTATGAATTTTGTTATTTTTGATACAGAGCCTCTTAATGTTGTACAGGCTGGTCTCAAACTCCTGGACTCAGTGATTCTCCTGCTTCAGCCTTCTCTATAGCTGAGACTACAGGTGTATGCCATTACATCCAGATTTCTTAATGTAATTTTTAGTATGTAATTTATTGTCATTTCTAATCCCTAAGTACTATACTCCTCTGGATTATATGTAAAATGGTTAACTACAAGAAATGGGCAAGTACCCAAGATTTCAGAACAAAGCTGGACAGAATGTGAACCTTAAATGTAAGGCAAAAAATGAGTTCCCCCACTTTTTCTTTCTGAACGTCTGTAAATTTCAAACTCTCCTGCTGAAGATCAGTTTGAGTTGGTGCAGAGTAGGCAATAATTAATATTAATAAATTGACACAAGAATGAATTGAGAGTCTGTCCTAGGCCTACATCACTTCTGATGAGATCCATGGGTAGTTTAAGGACAGATAAATCTTTAAGCCGACAGCGAGAGCTGACACTAGCAGAGTGTGAAGTTTTGGTGCATCAAAGCAAGATAACATGGTCACTGAGGACTTGTCTTGTGCAAACTCCTTCTAGCTCAGTAGTCTACTTAGCAGATGATCGCCAGTTAACCATGATCTGTTCCTGTTTGCTTTTCCAAAAATGCATTGTCCCTCAGCTCCTGAATCTTGACTGAAATGGCTGTTCACCTCCACTGCTTGCTGCAGCCCACCACACACCCCTGATCAGGCTGTGCACCTAATAAAAGACAAAGACATCGTGCCTCATGGTCTTAGCCTGTCATCGGGGTGTGACCAATGTGGTGCCTCTTATAACTTAAATATACTTCTTGTCTGTGTTTATTCTGTCATTGTACCATGAGCAGGAGATCAATGATCCTGGGCCAGGACACTGATAACTGGTGCCCACCATGGGGGCCTCATAGCCCGCTCAGGGAAGGCTGCCCTTAGTGAAAGCAACTGGACAGCAAAGACAAGGACAAAACCTCACGTTATGAATAGCACGGACACCAGAAGAGTGAGGTAAGTGACTACTTACAGACTTCAGTAGGTTTTCAACAGGGATTGAAATTTAGGCAACATTTATCAGTTGAGGTACAATACTATATTCAGTTGCTTCCTGCCTTGCTAAAGCAGGAAAAGATTACAGTTTCAGTCAGCCATCTGACTAAAATGTTACAGTACAGTGTTAAATTCAATCCTTAATTCAATCAATCAGGAACAATTGACTTAGAAAATTGGGATCTTATAGGAGAATCACTACAGTGCACCCAACAGTATGGTGAATTTGTCTCCCACAAACCATGTGTTTGTTTCCCAGATCCTAATCCACTCTGTTCTTGGACACTTACAACCTAAACTAGAAGCTCATACTACTCTGAAAAACTAAAAAGATGCAGCTTCTGAAGAGAAAGCAAAACTAGGCCAATCGCTTTCCAACTTGGAACACCTCGTGTGTCACTTCAGCAGTACATATACTAAAATTGAAACACCTCTTAGCTACAGGAGCTTCCTTATCATTAAGAAATCTCCAAACCAAAGCAGGGTCAAAAATTACATGGGGGAGGAGGACACGCTCCTGCCACCTCCTCCCCCAGAGGCCTTAATGACTCCTCCTTCCGAGGCTCCATCCTTGCAGCCCAAAGTGGCTGGTACTTATCATCAAAGAGTTTTACAAAATGCAGCAGTCCAGGAACAACGTTTTGGCACACCTGTGTGTTTCCCTGTAGGAAAAACTAGGTCTCCCAACAACAACAATCAGAATATTAGTGTTCATGTTCCTTTTCAATTTAAAATTTGTAAGTTAATATTTGAAAGGGTGATGCAGAAGGTTTCTAGCTCTTCCTGACATTGTTTTTTGCTCTGAGTGCTGGCTTCGTGGTGTTTTTAATTTGCAAAAATTTAATGAGCTATACATTTGTGTTGTGCTTACCCTTCTGAATATCTGTTATATGTCAATAAAAACTTAAAAAATAAAACAAAATGTTTTGAACAATGGGGTCAGAATTTCATTTTGATTGTTATATTAGAAAATGTATTAAGGACCTACCTGTTGGTTCCTTTTAATGTGCCATGGGAGATCACAAGATTAATGAAAACTTTTTTGAACCAAGGCACAGGATAGGCAACTACTGTAGTATCAGAAAGTGACTGACAGTAAACCCGCCAATTCACATGTATGCCATAACATACATATGAATGTATGTATGCTATGCAAATGCTTTTTCTCATCCTCAGACTTTACAATTTACAAGATGCAGCTGTTATTGCCTAACCAGATTCTATACATTTGCATCAGTGTTCAGGAAAACACTTTCAATTGCTACCTTATTTAAATGATAATTAGTGCACTACAGCTTTAGTTAACTGGCAATTTTCAAAGCAACAATTTTGCATGTTGCAGATCTGCTTGCCTCCTGCCAGACCCCATGCAGAAACACTGTTGCCAGCCTACAGACTTCCATCTCCCACTGCACAGGCTTCTCACCAGGCCCAACTCCTTTGCTGCAGAAGAGATGGAAGTGCCCCCTCTGCTCCTACAGGACTCTGCATCTCCCTCACCATGGCCCCGGGATCCATGGAACTAGGGCTTTCATTCTCCAAGGGAAGTGGAGGGCTTGAAGTTTTGCTTGTTTCTTTTCACATATTTGTCTGGCAAACACATTTTGACATCTTGTGAGTCTTGAAGTTAATTTAATAAAAAAAAAATTAGCTAAGTCTGGGTGCTGAGTCAGGGACAGTGGTGTATCTTTCTGAGAAAGGCTGGGTGATGAATGTGGGACATTGTGAGTTGCAGTTACAGCCTCCCAAGGCTGGTAGTGCAAAGTGCTACCATTGGTATTGCCTCTTGGTAAGTAGAGTCTGGCCTGGGTGGTTGTACTGTTAACAATGTATGTTGAAGCAACAGTTGTTCTCTCATCAGAAATGATGCTGATGTTTTCCACATTATGAATCACCACAAACCTGTCAGGAGTAAGTCTTTCAGCACAAAGGGAAGAACTTATTGCGTTATCATTTCAAACAAATCTGTGCTGCTACTATCAGGCATGGCAGGATTTTTCTCAGGAATATCCAGTTGGTCAGGGTTACTTGAGTTCCCAAATATGGAATTAGTTGAAAAAATTTTCTTGCCCTTGACAGCTGCTCTTGCAGATTTCTGGGATGGAATTTCATTTGCACTGAGGTCACGCTCTGCAGCGCTGCTTTGACTTTTGTTTGGAGAGGGAAACAGCTGAAGAAATAGCTGGTCCACATGGTCAGGGTGGGGTGTTTGAGGCTTGCTGCAAGACAAGACTGTGTGCACTTCATAGCCAGGAGCTTGGCCAGTGCTTTTGCTGTCTGACTGCAACTTACCATGAAAAAGTGCCTGCTAGCACTGGAATGAGAGGGGTCCACCTCAGAAGAGTTTTCTCCAGGATGAAATAGGTGGCTGAGTGTTCATCACATTTCCATGGACTTCTGAAAGAATTCCATAAAGTTCTTGTGGTTGTTATATTTATTCTTGTGGCTGTCATGTTAATTATTTTTAGGCCTGGTGTATTTAGCTCTTATTCAGTCAATGGTTGTTCATCTCCCTCATACCCTTCATTTATTCCCTTGTCCTTCATGATCTCATCTAGACTTCCAGGCTACTTTGGGTTTAAGACAAAGAATAACTACAGAAGCTGCTCACAGTCTGTGGATAGGTAGAAAGGGATTTGATATCTCTCTGTGCAAACTCGTTCTCTCACTTGCTTCAGATTTCTTCTGTCAAAGGGGAGTGACCAACTTACTAGGTTATAAAAATCACTCCAAGACTTCACACATAGATTTCTGGTCCCCTCTACTCCTTGTCCAGGTGGATCTCTGGGGCCACGTATGCAGCAGTGCCACAATATGTGTCCACTTTGTTGCCCATGGTCAATTTAGTGCTGAATCCAAAATCTGCTAGCTTGATGTTCATCTCCGCATCTAACAATACTTTCTCGGTGTTGAGCTCTCTGTCAGCTGTCCCTTTAGCATGGCGGTACCGCACAGCAGACAGGATCTGTCAACATTTGGTTCTTGCTTCTCTTTTTCTCACTTTTTCAGTAATAAACAGTCACGCATTTTACCACATTTTGCACATTCCATTTCTAAATAGAATGCTTTCTCAGTCTCAATAACTTCAAACAGATCACCAAATTTGAATGGTTTAACACCGTCATTATTTTTATTTCTCTATGTAGCTTCTGGAGTCTTACCATACTCATCAGAGTTTTGTCAGTTATTCTTAGGGCAACCTCAGGGCCCGTGATGACATGTCCGGCTAATTTGTCTTTTGCACAGCTCCCCTTGCAGAATGTTGTTAGCATTCAGTATTTTCCTATTTGAATTTCTTCCTCCACACAAGAATCCACAGGTTTTCTAAGCTTTCCAGAGTATCCTATTCCAGAGGAACCTTCTTGTAGCCTGTTTTTTCTTATTTGTCATTTTCCTGATCAATATCTTCAGTGCCTAGTTGGTAGTCTTCTTTGGATGTTTAAAGAGAATAAAGGCAACTGTCTCAATCTAACTATCAAACTAAATGTCTAATAAATAATAAATATATTAAACAATACATACAACAAAATTAATAAATAAGAAACTATTGCATAAGTATAATAAACTTAAATATAATAAATAATAAGCAAAATAAATTAATAAATAGTAAACATAATAAAATAAAATATAGCAAATAAATATAATTAACTAACAAATATAATAAATAATAAAAAGAAAAAAATAAATATGACTTGCTCTAACTGGCAGATTAGGATGAGGAAGGTTGGGTAAGGGTAAAGAAGGAGCTGGCAGGTGAGGGGAGGAAATGGAAATGGAAAGGGTAAATGGAGGCAAGGGAAGGAATGAAAAGATAGGGAAAGAGAAGTAGAAAAATGAAGGTAGGTCCGAAACTAACTACAGAATCCTTCTACAGGAAAAGACGCTTGCCCAGTTTAAATTATCCGTCTGGATAAGTCAAGTAATCCATCTGGATAAGTCAAATCATGAAAGGCAAGTGAATAGTTTTCCTTATTTCTAGGATACTCATTCTAGAATCTACCATTGTCAGTGCCATACTAAGGATACCGACAGCGTAAAGAGATGGGGAGGAGATTGGGGGCGGGGAGAGTGAAGGATTGGGGGAGGTAGGAGTGTGGAAAAGAAGTATTAGCTTGTTATACACGTGTACCAACTCTCTATGATGAATGCAATCATTTTGTCCTGCTAACATATACTAATAGCAATGAAAATTTTAAAAGAATGGTTATATAAAATCCCAGAATCAAAATCTTTGGGTTTAATTTGCATAATTTTCCTAATAAATTGTATGAGAATTTTTGACACTTTAAGATATAATAGTGAATTAACCACACTTCTTGTGTTGCAAGTAACATGAAAAACTCACACTAATTTAATCATAGAAAGGAATTTATTATCATAGATTGCCCCATTCAAAATCAAAGAAAGAACTTCAAAAATAAAAGGCATTTAGCACCAGGGTTCTTCACAGCATCAACTAAGTTCAGTCTCTGAAACACCAATGGACTAAATAGCACATCACCTATTACTTCTCTTATCTAATTTTTTTTAACATACCATAGGATAGGCATTCTAATGTCCCTGCTACTTGGTTGGGACATCATGGTGCACTTTGGCAATACCAGGAAGAAATACATGATAGGGGGCAGAGATAATTCTGAAAGTAGGAGAGAGGTGCTATCAGTAGAATAGGGGGAAAATACCCTGAACAGATGTCAATTACAGAAAAGCAAGCTGCAAAGTGTGTACTGGATGTTAGTGTATTGTACCTTCAAAGAAGTGTCCTCAGGGCAGAAAAACTGAAGGTAAGTTAGTGCATTTAGTACAAAGTAGGTAGCATTCAGTGTAGGGGAAAAACTCAGGCAGGAGTAACAACACTGATGACTGTAAAGAAACACAAAAGAAGGTTTTAAGATTAAAGGTAGTTTCTAAAATATATACATAATGTTGGAAAGTTAGTTTGGAGCATTTTGTGGAAGAACCAGTTGAGGAATGAATTTCCTTAGTCCAGTAGTGGTTATAAACTCTTGGTTTTATTGGCAGCAATATGTAGCACAGGGTTTGACTTGTAGAGAGAGAAATGGGAAAAATACTACAGAGGTGATTAGCAGATGTAGACTAGCGTGTGGCAAGGGATCTGCAAAAGATCAGAACTGACACTGTGATTTCAAGGCAAGAGAAAATCTCAATCCTGGAGGTATTTGTGGATGAAAAGAGTGAGAGACAAAAGAAAGAGACAGACAAAGAGAAAATGCAGTTAAAGACCTAGATTCATATGACATGAAGATAAGAGGCAAATTCCATTTTGTGCTGCTATAATAAAGTGTGTTAACCCACATAACTTATAAAGATCAGAAATTGACTTCTTACAGGTCTCGAGGTTGAAAGCCCAAAACCAAGGGGATTAGCCTGTTTGGTGTCTGGCAAAGGACCAGTCTCTGTTTCAAAGATGTAACTTTGAACACAATATCTTCCAGAGAAGTGCAATGCTGTGTCTTTTCATGACAGAAGAGTGGAAGATCTGAGAGAACCCACTTCCACTTTTTATTAAGCCACTAAGCCCACATGAAGGTGGTGCCCTCAGGCCCCAATCATCTCTTGAAAGTCTCACCTTTCAGTATCATTACATTGACAATTGAATTTCAACAAGTTTTAGAAGGGACAAATATTCAAACCAGCATCTCAATCAGGAAGGAATGGCTACCATCAAGTAATCAATCAATAACAAATGCTGGTGAGGAAGTGGGGAGAGAGAAACTTGTCTTCATTGTTGGTGGGAATACATGCTAATACAATCACTATGAAAGTCAGTTTGGCTTTTCTTCAAATAACCAAAATTAGAAATTGAATTTGACTTGGTCATTCTTTTAGTTATCTTCTCCAGAGAGTTAGAAGCATCATACCAAAGCTGTGTATGTACACCCATGTTTATAGCAGCACAGCTCAAAATAGCTAAATAGCCTATATGACCATCAGCAGATGAATGGATAAAGAAAATTATGGCACATGTAAACAATTTAGTACTAATCTGCTATAAAGAAAGATAAACTTGAGGCATTTGTAGGTAAATGAATGTACCTTGAAACCATAATGTCAAGGGAATTAAACCAGACACATAAGCATGAATATTACAAGGTTCCCCTTATGTGGAAAATATATTTAAAAGTATGAAATGAAAAACAGTAAAAAAAAAAAAAGGGAGGAAAATTAATTGTATTCTAAGTATGTTTCTATTGTCAGTTTCACTCCAGTTAGGTATAAGAGCTCACTTTGCAGGATTTCCATTTCTTTGGATATATAAAGATTCCATTGTTATGAAGAATATTGTCTATTTTGAATAAAAATAAAATAAATTCCCAGAATAGAAAAATCTATGAAGTCAGAGAACAGCTCATTTGTTGCCTATATTTAGGAGAGGAGGGATTGGGAGATTGTAGATTGTGGGTAGAACGTCTTATTTTGGGATAGAAAAATGATCCAAATTTGATTGTAGTCATGGTCATACAACTCTATCAACAAGCTAAAGTATACTAAATTTTATGTTTGTAAATTTTGTAGTGAAAAAATTTTAGTTTGATAAATGTATTTTTTAAAAGAAGACACAAGAGGGAAGACAGGAGAAAAACATGAAAGGAATGACCCCTGAGAGACATCATGGAAGCTAATAGGAGAGGAATGGCAAGAAAGCTGGCTTAATGATATCAAATGGTACTGATGTAGGAAGGAAATTTCATCAAACCTTCAGGTGGTTTTTGGTGAATCCTGTGTAGAATTTAAATTGCAATGGTCAGAGAATGGACAGACAGGGTATAGAGACTAAATGTTTGGCAACAAAATAACAAAAAGAGCAAGTCAGGCTAGTACTCTGAGAATGAAGCAGGCAGAGAGAAATCTTTTGGAGTAAAGGAACATCAGTTTGTCACAGATTTCAGACAGAATTAGGAAACATGGAGAGACTTAGTGACAAGAAAGACTGAGAATCACTAGTGGTGTAAGACACATGACCATGGCTGTTATTTGAGGAACCGAGAGGTCAGGAGGAGACCACAGAATGCAGGAGGAGGGGTTTGAGATTCAGAGTGGCTGAATGTGAGCCATCTTGTACATCCCAACGTTGAGTTTTCCAACCATGATCTTGTGAGTTAAGTTGAGAGTAAAGCCATCTGCTGAGAGTAAGACCAAAGGTTCTGGAGTTTAAGAAAAATAGAAAAGATCTGAAACAACTGCTGTGAGTTATCTGTTGCAAAAACTATCTGAATAGTGGAAAATAATGCTATTTTTTCTTAATTTAAGGAACCTCCTAGTTTAGTGCCCAAATCAATGATTTGTCCATCAGTTTGACAATCTGTAAGCCAGAGTGACTAAGGGTCGACTGAATTCTATTCATTCTTCCACAGCAATAATCTACTACCATTTCCAAGAATTTCAGTCTAATGGTGCTGCTGAAATGAAATAGTTTTGTTTATTATTTTATCAGTCAGGTTGTCATTACACAGCAGCTTTCCCATCTGTGGCTTGATAACAACCTGAATTGGTATCACTCTAAATTCCTGCATCAATGTCACTGAGGAAACAAGTCTTGGTGGGTATCAGGCAAGTCTTCACGACTCAATCACCAAGTCATCTTTTTTCACACATGAAAGTCTTGTGGCTGCCACAGTATTTTTGAACTATGTCTCATTTTATAACATTTTGGTTTTTATTGTAATGGTTAATACATTGTGTCAACTTGAGAAATTCAGAAGTTTAACTAAGTAATTGAGCACGGGCCAGGATCCTTACTTTATAAACATCCTCAGCCTGTGCCAGAGGAGGAAAGGAGATGGTGTGAGGGCTACACCCACCTGAGGGGCATAGCCTGCTTAAA
The DNA here is from genome assembly GCA_004363535.1 of Dasyprocta punctata. NCBI lineage: Eukaryota > Metazoa > Chordata > Mammalia > Rodentia > Dasyproctidae > Dasyprocta > Dasyprocta punctata. The sequence continues at coordinate 20,439 of RJWM01024487.1, read as the reverse complement.
GTAAAAGGGAAATGAGGAAGGACTGATGGCTGGCTCTTCGGAGGAGCTCCAGTCTTTGCCTTCAACTTGGACACCTTCTCCTGGCTTCTGACACAAACTTTTCCCTTTCCCTTGGGACTCTTTAGCCTCCTGGTGGAGACTCCTCCGCCTTTATGTTAGACTTTTCAGTCTTTGTCATAGAGTTTTTAGCCTTCCAAAGTAGATTCTTCAGTGTTCCATCACAGATCCATCAGCCTCCTGATACGAACTTGCATGGGACAGTGCAGTAAGCTTTAGACCTTGAGTTGGACCCTTTAGCCTCCAGTGTGCAGACACCTCTGCATGCTTCCTTATGCAACTCTGTGACTGACCTTTGTAAGCCAATCTTACAATTTCCTATACTTTTGTATATCTTGTGCTATATCCGTTTCTCTAGTAAGCCCTGACTAATACAGTCATCCATCAATTTTTTCAGCCATGCAAGTTTAATTCTCATATATAGAAAGTGGAAGAGAAACATAGAAATGATAATTCTGCAAATTCCCATCAAGATGCTTTTACTAGATCCAAGGGTAGCATTCAGATTTCTCATATCATTCATTAGAATATCTCCAGTGTTTTAACTGTGCTTAATATTTAAAATATTGTGGCCTTTATATGCAATTTGATTTTCTACTCATTGAGAATAAGGCTTAGTGTGTTATTTGGAAAATATTTACAAAACAAAACTAAAACCTCTTTCTTCATCTTGAAATTTCAAAGCCAAAAGTTGCGTTTACCTAAAAAGGATAACAATGAAGTTGAAATGAGAAATTTCAAACACAAATTTATGGAAGGTATTGTTGATTCTAGATTTAACTCACACTCCAATTGATTTTTAATACATTTTTGGTTCCAATGTAAAAATATAATATATTGGCAAGTTAAAATTTGTTTTTCCATAAATCATCCCGTTTATATGAGTTTATATAAATCATATATTGTATCACTTGATAAGTGAAACTATTGAAAATTCCTTATTAATCTAATAATTATGCTATTAAAATGAAATGTGGGTGTAATTCTTTATTATAGTGAAATATTTCAGGAACGCAAAAAATATGCTGACAATAATATAATTAAACACCCATATTCTCATCACCTAGCTTTAGAGTTTAGAGCACAGATCTAAAATATGTCTAATTTAAAGTTATATTATAATGCATCTCACTCAAAAATAATAAAATGAATTTTAAGATTCCTAAGAAGAATAGCAAGGTTTTATTATAAAAGGAATTAACAAGCAAGAAAATTTTGAGAAATGCTGCCCCATGATGTTCACTGTAATCAGAAAGTGTTATTTAGCTGTGGCTGAAATTACCCAGTGTCTTGTAAAACCTGCTCATAAGTTCACCTAAGGACTCATGAAAAAACATAGAGAGAAAGTGAGCCTGTTATTTTTTTACAGTTATTTTTTTAAGTGTAGAACAAACAGCACACACACAAAAATATTACATCTAGCATTCTCTACACTCTGAGTCAGTTACAAAGAGTTTTCAAAACCAGCAGTGAGTAAGAGTTAGTAAGAAGTCAGTGTTACAGCAAGGGTCTACCGGGTGCTGGACCCCATATTAGACACTTTGTTGACTTTAGCATTTTAAACTCATGCAGCCATCAGTTTACCGTGGTTGCTGTTTCATATGTGAAAAAACAAGGCTTCCCAAGGATAGTGGCATTGGAAACACCACTCCAACCCACTAAGTTTGTCTCCAAAGCCCATGGTGGGTATATTTTCAGAAACAGTGGGCCTGAGGAGTAGCTACATGGTAAAATATCTCTAATGAAGCATGAGATGTTCCTTCTTGGAGATAAGAAGGGTCAACTGCCAAGACAACCAGAAAACTAACACATACATGCTAAGATCATGCTAGGTCCTGATTGCTGGGTAGACACCTATACTAACTATTGCCCAAAATCTCAGAATGCATTTTTAACATGATTTGTTTATTCATTGATATTCTTCACTGTGAGTTCAAGGGCACTTTCAAATTCATTCCCATTCTTTGTCTTCTTTGTCCTTCTAATGTGGAACACTTCCTATTTCAACATTTATTCAAGTCCAATACCAAATTCCATGTTTATAGTTATGGTGTCTGGGAAAGAGGGAAGATAGGCAAGGAAAAGAATAAGAGGAGAACAAGCAAAAAAAGAGCAGCAAGAAGAGAGAAAATAAAAGAACACAGTCTCTGTGGGTTGCATTTTGCTGAACAAAGGTATGGAAAGGAGTATGCACTTACTGCTGTTTTTTGAATGGTAGAACACATGAGAATATGAGGAACATTAAGAACCTATGAACTTTGTTTGATACACATAGTATGCTTTACACACTGTTCCAAAAGTTTATGGATGTCAAGTTAAAAATTCTTACGATAGATATCTATGGTTCCTTATAGCTCTGTGGAAGCAACCTCACCGTTAATTTAGATTGTGCCTTGTTATTTGCTATCAAATTCTGGTTTAAATTTGACAAAGTGATGGGCAAATAGTAACTTTTTTGTTTGCTTTTTTTTTGTTGAGACCAATTCTTGCTTTGTTATTCAGACTGGCCTTGAAATCACTAAGTAGCCAAGGCTCTCCTTATACTTGCAGAGATACTCCTGTTTATGGCACCAAAGTGCCGAGTTTATAGGCAGATGCCACCAGGCCTGGCTCAAATAGTAATATTGAGAGCTGGCTGTTCATTTAGTAACATCTAGTGAATGTGATATGGTATTAACCATATAAACACTATTCTAGTTTTGCTAGAAGAAAGCCTCAACTCCCTTAACACCAACACTCTACAGACTAGACCTCTGATAGCCTGTGAAACACTGCAGCAGTTTCAGCCCAACTCCTCTTCCTCCACACCCAACCTCCCCAGCTGCTACACCAAAGTTCCAAATGGGAAGGCCAGTTCTATGTTCCAAAGAGAAAAGCTTGAAGAGGTGATGACTTTCCCCCAAATTATTTTGCCTCTTATATTCTTTTATGTTCTACATGATTATCAAGGAGGAAGTTCTTTTGTTAGTGTGATGATTCCACCGTGATAGGTGAGATCAAGTTTAGCAAATTGGAGAGCTGGGAAGCTTTTGCCACTGTCTGGATGTGAGGGAAGGGCTGGCAGTCATAGTGTCTACAGGGGACTGAATTTCACAGCCTTCTCTTTTGAGTGGACCACAGAATCTGACTTGCACTTTTCTGAATGGACAGGTCAACATGTTTTGAATGTAACAGTAGCTCCATCACTTCCCGCTTTGGAGAAATTTGCTGTGCCCTTTCTCTCAGAGGCCAGGAGTTGATGCCTGCCATGAACAACAATCCATAGATTGTCAGAATATGTGTATGCTCTTTGTATTGAACTCAGAACCTCAGAGATACCAAATTTTAGAAACCAAAGATGCTTTAGAAAAGCAATTCAATATTTGGAAAAAAGGGTTCCAAAATTAATTAATTCTCAGGGAAGGCCAAGCAGATGAATTAATTGAAAGAGAAGGAAGAAGCATATACTTTAAATTAAATATCAAATGACTCAAAAATTCCCTAAAAGCCCAACTCAATTATTTTGCCTGCAACCAAATATCCTGGTTTTATTCTTTTGTATGCGGGTGTAATATCATAAACAAATTACAGAGGAAGAAAGGACTAAATCCAAGGATCTGAAAAGTAATTGATTCAAAATCTGTGATTTTTTTTTTTTGAGAGGAGATTATGGTAGAAGATGCCAAAGATTGAATAGCATTACAGCACTGCGGTAAAGGTAATTCAGAAATTGGGTAACTTTTCTCATTTTAAGTAATATTAATGGATGTCTAGGAGTCCTGTACCTGGAAGATTTAAGCACTCCTTATACACATCATACTCAATGCCAGCTAAAAATTCTCACATCTCAATGCACAGCTACAAAGACTTGGCAGGTCCATGCATCCCATTACCTATAGGAGTTTGTTGAATGCCCATGTGACACACTAAACTCATTAACAACAAAACTGGACTTATCTTCACTTTTTCATGTTGCCCCTCTATCTCACAGCCCTATTTCAGTTAATAGCCATTAACCACCAGCTGAACCAGGAACCTGGGTATTGTTCTTGATTCTTTCTCTCTTACTCTAAACAATTACAAGCCCTTGTCTGTAATCTCTTGTTAGTACTGTTAAATCCATTCCCTCCTTTCTGTCTCCATTTCCACTTTTCTGTTTAACCTTTTTCAGCCTCTTCTGAACACTATCACATCTTTCTGTACTCAGATTTCTGTATCCAAATTGTCCACATCTACCAACCCAATCTCTAACCTATGGTCGGCATGATCTTTCAGAGATTGAAATATGATCAGCTTCTAAGTAATCAATGGATCCCTCGTACACTTAGGATATACCCTAGTTCTCTTATGAGTATTACAAGACTTGGCAGGATTTGTCCCTTATTTGACTCTCCAGCTTTAGTGATGGATAATCTACTCTCTGTCCTGCTCCTCCCACACACATGGATATACACATTCCAGTTGAAACAAACTACCTGGTTACCTGAATGCAATGTCTTTCTCTGCATTACAGGCCTTTGTCTAGACTTCTACTTAGACTCTCTCCCACTCTCTTTATCACTCACTTTTCTAGGCTAGATCTTACTTATTATATCTAAATATCTCAGCTTAGTTGTGGTTTTTTGAAGGGTATGTTCCCTGCCTTCCAAATTTAGGTAGTGTAGTTCCATAACACCCTGTGGTGTTCTCTCTATCAAAGCACATCCACAATATAATTGTCATATTATACATTTATAGCCATTTGTTTATCTTTTTGTCCCTTTTAGATGGAAAAGTCATGAGGACAGGGGCCATGTTTATATTGTTCACCAGTATGACTTCAGCACCCCTACATGTTGCTCAAAAATGTGTATGCAATGTTCTTCTAAAGGACCCATTGAGCCAGGCGTGGAGGTGCACGCCTTTAATCCCAGCACTCGGGAGGCTGAGGTAGGAGGAGCGTTGTGAGTTCGAGGCCCGCTTGGGCTACAACAGAAGCACAAGGCCGGCCTGAGCTACATGGTGTGACCCTGCCTCATAAAACTAGGCCTGGGAGTTTGACTCAGCAGCTTGAGCGCCTGTCTGGCAAGTGCAAGACTATGAGTTCAATCCCCGGTGCCACAAAAAAAAAATAATAAATAAATAAATAAAGGACCCATTGATAATTAATCATCTGACGGGGTACTGAAATATAGGTTATGAAAATTCTGAAATCTTTAAGCTTTTTTTTGACAAGTGGTGGTTTTCCACCAAGAACTAATGAAGTCTGAGATACTTCATAATACATTTCTACTGTGGATGATGTGCTATTGTCTCCTTATAATCTATGACTGTAACTTACAAACTTCCTTTCATAGATTACCACCAGAATCATACCAGAAGAAAATTTTCTCAGTATTCCTGTATCTAAGGAAATTTCTGCAGTTCAATTTCTCTATATGAATTAAGAAACCAGTCCTTCTTAAAAAAATACACCACTGAATTTTCCCAACGTTTTTAGTACTTTTTCCAAGACAGAATAATTTGGATAGAAGTATTGAAGATTATCTCCTTTGGAAAAAACATATACAGAAAGAGCAGTATGCTCTAAATATTTTTACCATGATGTCTTGGGCCACTTAGTAATCACTTTAATTTCTGAAAAACATTAAATTTTTGCTTTATTTTATTTTACTTATTTATTTTCTTAGAATTACAACATTCAAAATGGTCTTTATTGGTTAGCACATCCAGTCTGACAATCCCATTAGACATCCCTATGCTGCCAGTTGCCTTTCTAAAATGTAACATTGATTATCATATTCCTCCAAAATAATTGGGTTTCATATTAATTGTTGCTCCAAAAGACACAAAGGCTTATTTTCAAATAATGTGTCATTTTTTATGTGCAATTATCTAAATTTATCAATTTATTCAAGTTAAAACATCTGCATCTATTTATATGCAAAGAACTACTTTTACTTAAATACAGTCATGTCATCTTCTGGAACATCTTTACAATTCTCCAGACCTCAAAGTTAGGGCTGAATTTCCTGCAACTCCATTTCTTCTAGAAATGTTGACTCTAATTTCTCATGTTTAGCAATAGCATTCTCCTTAAATGAATGCATCTTGTCCATGTAGCCGGGCTCATAGTTCATTGGCAACACAGCTGTCAGTAATTTTATCCTATGAATTCTTGACCCAGGTCATGAACTCTTACAGACTGGCCTTCACAAAGTTACTGCTGAATCAAGAGTTAATTGAAGATTTAAGAAGCAGGAGTGGTAACAGAAATGGTAACAGTTACAAATGATGGTCCTTACATGTGACAAAAAATTGCAGTCATCAAAATTCAAAAAATGTTTATGTGTGTCCATTTCAACACATGACATATTGAATTATGAAGATTCATGTTAGACACAACCATGTCTGTCTTACCAAGTGTGTACAATATTTGTACATTGTGTCTGTATTCTGATTGGTCATTCAGCAGTAAGTCTCAAATTCTTCTGTTTATGTAGGTATTCACCTCTCATGCAAAGGCATTCACTTGTGTATTTATGAATATTTACTTATAATTTATATTAGCATTTATTTTAAATATTATTGTCCAAAGTATTCATTTCTATTTAGTTGTGTGTTAATGTCATTACTTTGTAATTCAATGCATCCATCACATGCTACAACACATATATTCTAAGTGTGTCTGATAACTAGGGTTTATTTTGGGGATAAAGCTTGTATTACCAGCATCCTGAAAAATCATATTAAGTTTTATTCTCTAGTTAGATCTTATTTTGGGGAAAATTGAATATAACTCTTATACTTGCGAAAACCTTTGTGATTTGCTACAACTACAGATATAAACAATATCATTAGCTTGGCTTGTAAGACTGAATATCATACATCCCAGTCTCTTTGAGAATTCATCTTTACCATGCTTCTTCAAGTATCTTATGCTTTAAGCACACCATGCAACTTGCTATTCTCCAAACATCTTGCCTTTTCAAGTTCACTTATTTTTGCCAATCTCTGCTATGCATTTTCATTTCTTTCTTCTTTAACCATCTTGACCTAACACACTTATTTATCCCTCAATACTCAGTATTCCATTATCTTGCATGCTAGAAAAGCTAGTGGGGACCCAAACTGACTAGTACAGGACTTTAAGTTCAGGAAAGCTGACATCTATTTCCAAGCAACAAGATGAAGACTTCTGATTAGATGAATGGTACCAGAGGATGGCGCTCAGTGAGCAAGTTAAAAGAAATTAAAAGTTCAGGCATCAAAAAACATTGATATTTATGTATTATACAGTGAATTATAAAAAAAAAAGTCATCACTTTCAAATTCCCTGGAAATAGATCCAAAATATTCCTATGCTTTCCTTTTAGTTTGATATTTGATACTCTTAACATGGTATATTATGGTTTTACTAGAGAAAATAGATAAAACACAAGATAGGCAAACATATGAGAAATTATCATATGATGATCAGCCACAGAGTCAGATGAGGAAGTGTGCAGAGGGTGTCTGCATGTTGGAGGCTGAAGGACTGAATCCAAGGTCTGGAATTCACTGCGTGTCCCATGCACCTGAAGGTTGAAGAATCTGTGCCGTGAGTCTGAAGAATCCAAGGCAGAAGCCAAAGAGTCTGCGCAGGAAGCCAGGAGACAACCTCCAAGGCAAAGGCAAACACTGGAGCGCCTCTGAAGAATGAAACCTCATCCACCCTTCCTCCTTCCCTTTTATATCATCCTAGGACATGACCCTAGGGTGTAGAATTGCTAAACTGATTTAGTTAAGCTTCTAAATGTCTCAGATTGACACAATCAATCAACCACTACACATGGCGTCTTGCTTGTCACACTGCTATAAACTTCTATTTGACACAGCAATCCAGACAAATAGAAATGTCTGTTACATTGTCGGGCTCTTCATGTGTGTCAGCTTTGATTTCTTCATATTCAAGACATTTGTGAAGGTCTACTAATCAGTCATCTGCAAAACAGTTTCACGTGGAAAATCAAAGGCAGAATGCTTTCTCAATGCCTCAGTGATCAGAAAAAAAAAGGGCAAACAATCATCTTTGTCATCTTTATTTATAATTTTTGTAAATGATAGACTATGAGTTGAAAAATGAAAATCACTTGAAAAGTTCACCTTAAACTTGCAAAACACTTGTGTTTGCAGACCAGTAGCATTACACTGTGAGAAGTAAAAGCAAATAATTTCCATTTGTCAACATAGTTGAAAACTATTTAATGACAAACACATTTAATGGGTACATGTGTGTTAAATAGGTCCAAAAAGACCTGAGGCCCTTTAAAGAAAATACTTTTCAGTTAACCAGATAACTGTTGAACACAAGTGTCACTTGGGCAGCGTGTTTGTTTATGTACTAACTAGCCTGAGCATCAATCAGTCAGGTGCCATTTCACCTGGTCAATTCTAGTATTGAATAAATTTGATAAAAATTGTCAATTTTATACTTCCTGTCATATTATCTTATAAAATTAATGAGAAAATATGTAATTTCTCACCATCCTTTATTTAAATAATTGGACTCGTAAATGGTTAAGAGAACTACCTTTAAGAGATATAAATTGTCTTAAAGTTCAAACTGAATCCTCTAAAAAGAAATTCATCCTATTGCAAATGAGTGAAGTTTGCTCATGCCTATGGTTTATCATTACTTCAGAATGTTCCATCCTTGGAAAATTCTGGCTTGGCTTCTGTTTTCACATTATTTGTTACAACTCAATAGAAGGAAAGAGATGCTTTATTTTATCAAAAGAATTCTTTTTTTTTCCTCTTTGTACTCTAACCCTAGGGAAGAAATCATTTTTCTTCATTATTCTGTATCACAGTGGGGTAACTATTGTTAGCAATAATTAATTATTCCAAAATAATAGAGAAAATTTTGAAGGTTTCCAACACAAAGAAATGGTGTTTGAGGTAATAGATACAATGCTGCTCTAGTTGATCATAATGCATTTTAGACAGTTATCAAAATATCATAGTATACATGATAAATATTTAGTGTACAATTATGTGACAATTAAAAATAAAAATATTTCTAAAAAATCATTTATAGTTAAAAAAATACTTTGTCACTCTGTCTTAGTTACTTTCTGATTGCTGGGACAATGTACCTGGTACTCAGAAGTAAAAGGAGGAAAGGTTTATTTTAGCCTACAGTTTATAGAGATTTCAGTCCATTGTCTGCTGGCTCCAAAGCAGGGAAGCATGCAAATGTGCATGGCAAAAGAAAAAGAGCTTGTGACAAGGTAGGTAGGAAGTATTGAACCTTCCTTCTTTCCCTTTTCATTCCATTCAGGCTACAAGCCTACTGGTTGGTGCCACCCACACCCAGGTTGGGTCTTCCCTCTTTAGTAAATTCATCATCCACACTGAGAACTATGCTAAGCAAATCAGTGGACTAATCCCGTATCACACACCTGTGATCCAGTCACCTCCCACAGGCCTCACCTATAAGTGTGTGAGGCTTTGGGGAGGATATCTAGATGTAAGCCATAACACTTCCCTAGCCCCCACAAAGATTAGCAGATGTGACTTCTTATCTAATTTTTTAGTTATTTTCCTATGAAAAAATGATGTATCATGAAAAAAGAGGCCAGTTCAGCTCACTCTGTAAAAATCAATCATATGAGTGCTTTATCTTGAAACAACTGTTATACTGCATTCTGTCACAGAATTGTATTATGTGCACTTCCATTGCAATACATAATAATAAAAGATACACAATCAAGTGTTGAGATTTAACAAAATGTTTCTATCTGCTTCATAAGATCACTCTTAAACCTAATGGGCATTCTGCTTTAATTGTGAGTTCATAGCAAAGAAGAACATGACTAGTACATTGTTGAAGGTGTTCAGTTGATGTGAGGCCAGAAGCTAAGAAAGGCAATTTATTGAAAAGTTATATTAAAGGTACATAGATATAATTTTTTTTCCTACAAGAATGGACCCAGAGCAGGTCTTTTCCCCTCTTGTTTTAATTGCTTGAATTTCTTAAGAGTATAACAGCTGTCTCTTTAGGGCAAGCTTATTTTGAATGTTGTATACAAAGCACTGTTACAGAGCCTGTGCCTTCTGATATTTTCCTTTAAATTTGATCTTTTTAGAAAGCGTCAACAACCTAGGAACCAGAATACCCACTTATCCCTGAGACAAATTCATTAAAAGTTTTAAACAAATTTTAGAAGATTGAGTCTGTCAGCTCTTAAGTTCCTTTTCAACAAAAGTGTTGAAAACAACTTACAACATTTAACTTACTGATTGAGGTAAGAAAGTTTCTTCTTGTCTCCTTACAATTTTTTAATTTTGTTAACAGGTACTTTATCATATAACAGTGATAAAATTGATGATCTTATCAAAGAGCTAAACACAACACCAAAGTTCACTCTGTTCAAGAAGAAGAAAGACCTCCAGGTGATGGTTTCCTTTGGCAAGTCTTTTAGCCTTCAATCTTTGGGAACTCACTGTCAGTATACATGGGATTGAAGATCAAGGCAGTTAACAGTACACAGAAAACTCCATTGAACCAGATCATCTAAAGGAATGCAAAAAACTAACTTGCTTTTACAAGATAGGTATTGGGTAGATTCCAAAGCTGCATATACCTTGAAAATTGGAAAGACTGTTGAAGAAGACATATTCAAATGAAATGGTGAATGAGTAATCTAAATAAATTCATTCTTACACATTGGGTTGTATGACTCTGGATCATTTGCTTAATTTATCTTTGTCTTCGTCTCCCTGTTAAAAGACATTCTCTCTAGTACATGGTTACTGTAGGCATAAATAAGGCAATACATATACAATTCCATTTTCTAAAAGATATCCAGCCTTCTAAGGTAACCTTCTAAAAATAGATATTAACAGAAACAATATCTCCTTCTTTCCCTCAGTTCACTGAAAAGAAAGATTTGTGCTAATATTGTTTGGACGTTCCATGCCTATATCTTGTACTCTGAGTAACTACTATGAAGATAACAAAATGCAATGTGTTAATTATTGTTACTCTTCTATTAGGTTGTTTTGAAACTGTTTTATTTTTATTTCCATTTTTTATCTCTTTAAAATGAAAAAAGAAACAATATCTGAGGAAGTTCATATCTGGTAATATAGAGTAGATTAAATATTTCTCCTATTAAATACAACTAAAAACCCTGGATCCTATATATTAAGCAAAGATTAAAAGGCTCTGAAAAGCATAGAATAGAAGGCAAACTTCTTAGGAATCTGAAGGAGCAAAAGAAGACATAGTAGTTGAGTTCCTCATAGTTTTGTTTTACCTTTTATATTTCAGATCTAGAGCTAAAGAAAATGGCAACAGGAGAATATCAATAAACAGAGGCAATAACAATAGCTTGATTCTTCTGGACAGATCACTGAGAAAAGAGCAACGAATCAAGACAAAGACTGCTGAATAACAACTGTTCCACTCTAGTGAAATGCCATGGGGCTCTGAGGCGACATGTAGACATAAGCTGTAACAGTTGTTAGTGGACAATTTACCTTACTTAGAGTATTATTTTAAATTTTTCTCATATTTTTTTAAATGCAATCATCCAGTGAACAATTCAGTGAAAGTGTTATTTAAGTCATCACTATTTTACAAATGTGACTATGTTGCACAGAAATGTTAACTAATTTGTCCAAATATTGCAAAGAGGAAGCTTAGAGCAGAATTCACAAATAAATCTTTTAAGTCTCTTCATTTTGTTTTCTGTGAGAAATTTAGAAATTTCTGACTTCATCACCATTTTATTCAGCAGGATTCTCAGGCAGACATTTCTCGTCAGTGTTTAAAGGTTAAAACTTTAGTATAGATGCCACACATTAAAAGGTATTTTGTAGTTATCACGGGACTGACAATGCAGTATATTACTACAATCCTTGAAAATTTTCACATAAACAATTATGGACATTTGGATATAGACTCGATGAATAATTGCTATTAAAAATAAGGGAATAAAGATAGATGAACCCAAACAATAAATTTCCCTTAAGAGAGCAAGGTAAATGGGAAATGGTGAATGTACAATCCCTAAAGAGAAGAGAAAACCTGAGTGAAGAACTGAGTCCCTGAGGAATTAAAGACAGATCATGATTTAAGGAGTTAGGGCTGGGAGTTTGGCTCAGTGGTTTACCTGCCTGCCTGACAGGCACGAGGTTGTGAGTTCAATCCCCGGTGCCGGAAAAAAAAAAAAAAATTCTAAGACATGATTTAAGGAGTAAACATAATCCCTTCATTTCCCTTTTATGTCGAGGTCTGTTGTCTAGGAAGACACTCAGCAAGCATCTTCCTTGCTTATCGCCAAGTGCATTATGTCATTAAACTCATGTTAAATCTTCTGGCATCTTGTGCAGTAGAAAATGTGATCAGAAAGGCTGTTCATTTTTCTTCAAAACTGATATTTTTTAAGAGAAACATTTATTATAAATTATTGTCACTGTTCAAGAAAGATTTCCAGGAAATAAGAAAAATTAAGTCTGTGCTGCATGCTCTTTTAATTGAAGCACACAAAGCCTGAGAACCTGATTTGTCCTTCTCGTGCCACAGGAGTAAAAATCAATAAGGAAAGATTAAAATTTTCTCTCTTAAGCAGGGTAAGTTTTGAAATCTATTGGTATTAATGCACTCTATTTTAACACCTCCCTTAGAAATTATTAGCACTTATACTTAGATGTATGATGTCTACAAGTTAATTTGTTCACATAAAGATTATAAAATGATCTGAACAACAAGTGTGTTTAACACATCCATTATTTCTACACAGTTACCCTTGTTGGGTGTGTGCTCTGTATGCATACACACATAGTAAGAGGAGAATTAAGATCTTTTCATCTAAATGCAATTGCACAATATAGTATTGTTAGCTATTGTAAACATGTTGTAAAATAAATCTCCAAAGCTTAATTGCTTTGTATAATTGAGGAATTTTAGTCTTTGGCCAACCTCACCAGATTTTTTCCTTCAGTAGCCAATGGCAACTATCACCCGACTCTTTGATTATGTAAAAGTAACTATGTCACATTTTTACATTTAGGTAGGATTCAGAATTATTTCTGCTTGTGTCTTGCTTTTTATGCTTAGCATAATAATGTATTTTGAAACGAGGTTCAGGGATCTAAGATACGTTATTTTTTGATTATCCACAACCTAAGACTCAAGAGAAACTAGCAGAAGAACATCTTTGAGGGAAACAAAGAGTGTTCAGAGGCTTAGTGGACATAGGGGTGCAGTATTTTTATAAATAAGTCCCCCGTTCATAAACGTATCTCTCATTTTTTGAGATATTTAAGTTTCTCTATGATAGGGTAATAATTAAATGATTTCTAGAGTCTGGTTCTTTATTTTTAGATTAGAAACTATTCATGATTCCACTCTTACCAGCGTCTAATTTGCTTTAGAGGTCAACATGAAGAGTAAAGCCCTCTGCCTCCAATTTTTTTTTTTTTTTGTAAAGGAAGGTTCCAGGCAAAGAAAGAAATGATAAGATGAGAGGAAGACACTTATATACTTGACCTAGTGCTTTTCTCCCTTTTTGCTTGATTTCTCTAGAAGCCATGTTTACTTACATTGTGCTGGACTCAGCTCGTTGGCTAAATTGATAATGTTCTTTACTATAATTTGGTATTTAGGCTTTAAGAAGAACAAAATGTGGCTCCATATCATGGCAAAATTAAAGGCAAGTCCTTTGTAGGTAGGTTTGTTATTTTCAGACTTCCCTCACATATTGTTGGTAAAGTTAGGTGGTCTCTGATGTAACCCATTTTTTCTCTGTTCACAGATTATCTTAGAGAGGAATGGCTTCTGAAAATGGCTCTTTTGTGAATGAATTTATTCTGATGGTATTGACAGACAAACCTGATATCCAAATACCCCTGTTCTTCCTGTTTTTAGTAATGTACATGGTAACCGTGTTGGGGAATTTGAGTTTGATAACTCTAATTGGGCTGAACTCACATCTTCACACTCCCATGTACTTTTTTATCTTCAACTTGTCATTTATTGATCTCTGCTATTCTTCTGTGTTTACACCCAAAATGTTAATGAACTTCATATCAGGAAAGAATGCTATCTCTTACAGAGGGTGCATGGCCCAGCTGTACTTTTTCAGTTTCTTTGTGATTTCTGAATGTTACATGCTGACCTCAATGGCCTGTGATCGCTATGTGGCCATCTGTAATCCACTTCTATATAGCACTGCCATGTCCCCTAGAGTGTGTTGTAACCTTATGCTTGGTTCATGCTTGATGGCATTTTCTGGTGCCATGGCCCACACGGGATGCATGCTGAGGCTGACCTTCTGTGATGCAAACATCAACCACTATTTGTGTGATATTTTCCCTCTGCTTGAGCTCTCCTGTACCAGCACCTACATCAATGAATTAGAGGTGTTCATTGTGGTGGGGACCAACATTATTGTGCCCAGCCTAACCATCTTCATCCCTTATGGTTTCATCCTCTCCAACATCCTTCAACTAACGTCCACTGAGAGCAGGTCCAAAGCCTTTAGCACCTGCAGTTCCCACATAGCTGCAGTTTCTCTGTTCTTTGGATCAGGTGCATTCATGTATCTCAAACCATCCTTTGCTGGATCTATGGAAGAGGGAAAAATCTCTTCCATTTTCTATACTATTGTGGTTCCTATGATGAACCCTTTAATCTATAGTTTAAGGAACAAAGATGTTAAACTTGCCCTGAGAAAAATTTTGAGGAAGGGAATGTTTTGATCAAATTCAGTATGTCTCTGGATTTGTGAAGAGATTATGCTTACTTAAAATATTTTAGTGGTAGCTTTCTTATATCTCTTTTTTATCCAAAGGAAGGAAATTTGAACCATGTTTTATTTTCTAAATTTTTACAGTAGATTTTATTTCTTTTCTTGCCAGTTCCACAGTTTCTTCTCTACCATCTTTCCTGTTTACAAATTGTGTTAGGAAAAGAATTTTCTTCCTTTTCTTTTTTCATTGTCATTATATTTTTTATAAAAAATAATGAATATTTCTGCATATGAATAAATAAAGGAAATCTCGGTGGACATTACATCATTGGGCAGGACCGTTCTTATTGACAACTTGCAACAAAGCATGAACTAAATAATTTGTCTCCTCTCTGTGCTTTTCGTTCTCTACTGGGCAAGAATGTGTGTTTTCCAAAAGGTGTTGTTTCCCAGATATAGATATCACCGCATATTCTATCCAATGCAATCAAAATTGCAGCTATAAACACACAAAGCTTTTATTCAGAGAATTTGTATATATTCCAAATAGTTTAAATAACAGATATTAGATCATCACACATTTTGTATAGATGAGATGCTAAAATTGAACGACGTCAATAAAGTACTCAGATGTGCTACAACACTTTAAAGAAAAAGCCTACACTAAACCACTAGTCTCCCAATTTCAAACCTACTACTTTTTCTGAAATACTTTCTATTTTATGTTCTCAGTCGTTTTAATTAAATATGAAATACAAGAAAGTGACTCTACTTTGAAAGTTGATGCTATTCTATGAGAATACATGACTTTTCTAAGGATTATTGTTGCATTATTATTATTATCGTTTTCCAGGAGAATAATGCCATAGACATTTCTTCTTGGAAAAGAGAATACCTTTTGGGTTAGCATAGGTGGAAGGTAGTTGCCTCAAATTTGGAAAGAGTAGTCTGAGGAAAAAAAAATTAGAATTGGCTTTTGAGGTCTTTTAATTGAGAGATTAGGGACTTGAGAGAGAATAGAACTCAGACTAGTTTTCAAAAAAAAACAAAAAAAATATTTCTTTGTGGAGAATGACCAATGAAAATTTAAACAGCATTTAAATCTGAGTGTGTATCATGTTTTGTAGAGTACTTTAATTATCCATCACTGTTTATAAAGATTTGATAATTTTTTGGAATTTTATAAGTCAAATAGTAGGAATATGGAAGTTATTACTCTCTTTTCTGTGGAAGAAGCTAGCAATATAAAAGTCATAATTTTTTTCTGGTTCTGATACAGGTTTACATTATTTTATTTAAAAGAAAGAGCAACTCAGAGTACAGTAGGACCGGAAAACAATTAAATCACTTCTGGCTTTCATATGCTATTTCCATACGGAATTTAAGGCTTTAAACGTCTTATTTATCAGAGAAAACAATGAGGAGTTTAAAGTTTTTGAAGAATAAAACAAATTTTGTTGACTTTTGAAGAGCAAAATGATTGATGATTTTCCTTGTGAGAAAACAACACAGTGCCTACTCTGAAATTCTTAGTCTGATGTCCCAAGTGACAATTTAAATATATTCAAAAAGAACTATAATAATGCATACCATTTTCACATTTATCTATTTTCCATTTGGTATTTGGGTATTATTATATTTGGGATACATGATTTGTTGACTTTTTTTTCTATTTAAGTGTACAGCACTGCTAAATTCCTAATTTAAAAAAGTTACCATTTCTTCCCTGATGACTCAAATAGCAACACATCTGACTGTTCTCCACAAATTCTCCTTATAAATAACAGCTGAACTTGTTTCTTTTATAAAATATTTTCCTTTACTTACAATCCCCTTTCATAAAACATTTTCTCTATTAAATAAAAGGGTATTTAAATAAATTAAGTGTCATTTGGTGTCCTTTGCAGGCATTGCAGAAGCACGCTATTCCTCGTGTATTTCATCACTACTTGTGTGGCCAAGTCTGTATTAAACAGGAACCCTGATCTTCCATTTGAAGAATCTCAAAATACGAATGAAGCCCATTTTATTTTCATGAAAGATAGATTTCTTTTAAAATTAAGTTATTTTAAATACACTTTTAAAAAGCTATGGGCAGCACAGTTTAAAAAAATAACTGATTTAGCACCTAAGCTAAGCATTAATGATCTGTTTGAATTTCTTCATAAGAAAGCTAGGCCTGGAGAATTATCCATAGGTTTCTGTCACTGTTTCTTAGGTGAATGGCACTAAAGGAATTTTGGAGAAAATATAAAAATTTTGGAGCTGTCATGGCTGAGAATTAAATTGGAAGTCATGGGATTTATGTATGCTGCTGTACTCTGAAAGAATATTTCTATATGAGTGGGGCAGCTTGGAATTTTGAGGAAAATAAAACAGTCCTCTTAGTAAAGATCTGAAAAGGTTCTAGCATATTACTAGTTATAGTTCTGTGTGGTTGTTATGAGTTGCTTCACATCACTAATATCAGGAAAATTCAACTCAAAATCATGGTGAAATATCACCACACACCTGCTAGGATTGTCATTATCAAAAACAGAAGTTTCAGCAAGGCTATGGAGATAACATAACTTGTATGCCTTCAGTTGAAAATGTCGCTTATTAAACCCCTTATAGAAAACCATATGAAGTTAACTAAAAAATCAAATTTACAACTAACATATGACCCAGAATCCTATCTTCTTCCACAGAAAATGATATTAGTACCTCTGAGATGTCTGCCCTCCCATATTCAGTGCAGCATTAGTCACAATCACGTATACAGTCAGGTTCAGTACCCTTTAATGAGTATATAAAGAAATGCTGTGGTTTGCATGTGCACATTGGAATATTACTTAGCCTTTAAAAGAAAATCACGTCGTTTGTGTCAACATATGTGCTACACCTGGAGGAAAATATATGAAGTGTAATAAGCATGGTACAGAAATGCTTCATAATTTCATTTATATGTGGAATCTTAGAATAGTTAAATACATAGACTCAGTGTAAAATGATATTTTCAGTGGCAATGAAGGTAGTTACTATGGGGAAATGCAGATTAAAATGTAGATACAGGGTTCAAACTTGTAGTTATGTTTAGGTTGACTAATTCTATAGATCTAATGTATGTTTTCTATGGTTTAAATCTAAAATGTCCCCAGAAATGCTCATGTGTTCAGAGATTTGGCTTCTGGAAGGTGATTGGATTATTCTGGTGCTAGACTTGTCAGTGAATTAATCCACTCATAAACCACAGCTGAATGTGCTGTCAGGAACAGGGTGGCCCTAGCTGGAAGAGGTAGAAGAGGCAGATCACTTGGGGGATGACCTAGAAGGAGAGCCTCTGTATTTCTCTGTGGCTCCTCCTCCTTCACTGTATGCTTTCTGCCAGGCATGATGTGAGAAGTTTTTCCCATCAGACCTTTCTGAATCACTGAAAAAGCAAAAAATAAGTCACTCCAACTTTAAATTGCGAGTGTTGGGTATTTTGATCCAGTGATGAGGAAGTGACTAACTCATTAATATTAGTTTTATACTTAATTGTTTTCTAAAACAAGGACTACAAAAGAAAAATTAGATGTTCTTCCCATATGTAGAAGAAAACAACTGTGAAAAGAGGTCAATGCATTAAATTGCTTTACTGTGGTAATCATTTCACTATGTATATGTTTATCAAAACGTTATATAATATTCATATATTCATATATACATATATACACACATAGGGAAAGAGAATCCTCTATTTAAAATAACAATTGTTATATGCACGTGGATAGGCATCCATAAATACTATAGAAATTATTCAATGGTAAGATTAAAAGCGGAGCTCTTAAGTATAGAGTTTATTTAAATATTTCTAAAGTAACAATGTCTGCTTTTTACTAAAAAGTGTTGTTTCTCATAGTCATTTCTTAATTTCAACATATTCAGTCTACTCAGCTTTGAGTTAGAACTGTTGGTAATATTTTAATGTACAACATTAAGGCAAATCAGTGTCTGTATTTAAAATCTTGAAATAAAAACATACTTTCCTGAGAAACACAGGTGTATCAAGATGAAGAGTATATTGAAGAGAAAATCTGAAAGAAAATCAACCATACTTGTCTTCTCTCCTCCTTCCCTTGCAGTTAAGTCTCCCATGGGAACACATAGGAGATCCATGTGCATGAATCAGCACATGTGTTGTGTTCATGAATTTATGAGTTTCATCACTATATGTTCTTTTATATTAAAACAAGAATACAATATTTAAAAACTAGTTCACAAGCAAAATTCTCAAATAAAATATTTTATAGTCAACCACATTAAATTTACATTTTAAAACCCAGTCTTATAGAATTTCCACTCCAGCCCCACTGTCTCTGAGAAGCAAACGAAAGCAGAGACTTATGTTCATGTCAGGAAATAGTCACATATCAAAAATATAAAGATAAAACATACATG
The DNA here is from genome assembly GCA_004363535.1 of Dasyprocta punctata. NCBI lineage: Eukaryota > Metazoa > Chordata > Mammalia > Rodentia > Dasyproctidae > Dasyprocta > Dasyprocta punctata. The sequence goes on along the minus strand of RJWM01024487.1, from coordinate 1,261 downwards.
GTCCCTAATTCATCAAGCAGGTGATATTTAAAGTAGGTATCTGGAGAAATACCTTTGGGGGCAGATATTATGGATAACTTACATGTCTGAAGAAGAATGAAGGCTGTTACAGTGAGTGAAAACTGAAGGAGAGAGCTCAACTGAGATGGTGACAGGGACGCAGCACTGCCAAGACGATGCAGTATCTGCAGACTTTTGTGACACTTGAACTTTTTCTCTAAGTTCAATGGAGTATAGGAGATTTAATACAAACTTTGAGATTTTGAAAACATGATCCCTGCATTGGCAGTAAACTGTAGGAGGCTGCAGATGGAGCCAAAATTTAGTCCTGAAGGCTTTGCAGTTATATAACATTATTGTACTAAAGAGGTATCAGGTTACTGTAATATATATATATATATATATATATATATATATATCTCCAAATAAACATTTCTACTCAGGAAGGTTTTACATATTTTTTTTTGCTGAAAAAAACATATGTCAGTGGATTGAGAGTAAAATAAAAACACAGTTTAAATATCGATGATTAATGACAACCACAAGATTAATATCCAGTATGTTCTTTCATGAAACAAAATGGAAAGAGAACAACTCCATAGAAATGAGGGAAGGATATATATAAGCAAGTTAGAGAAAAACAATGAAAAAGGCTTACAGATTTATGAAAAGTTCCCTCAGCTGTGTAGTAGACAGGGAAACGCAGCTAAAGGAACAGCAAGGCATCACTAACAGACTGTCACATTTATAAAGCACTACCATGTGTACTGGTGAATGTGCTGGGAGAGAAAGGTAATTTCACACACTGCCTGTGGTGATGTGATTACAGTTTTTGTAGAAAGTATGTGATATTAAATGAAAGATGGCATTCTGGGACTTTTTTCTATTGAAATAAATTGTTATATCAAGATGTATACTTAGTAATGATAATTTTAGCATAGTTTTTGGTGATTAAAAACCTGGAAAATAGTGAATCCATTAATGTGAAGTGCTTGGGTATAATGTGGTATATCCATAAACTAGAATATGGGAGATATTTCAATAAAGTGTTTTTAACTAACAAAAGCAAGAGATCAAAAATGGGTACTTTGTGTACAAGTGTGAAGTCTCAAAAATGTATATGAGAAACTAGGAAAATATGGACATGTGCATGGTAGAATATACACATGAATACTTGGGAGAGATGGGTTTGCAGAGTGCTGACAAGGAAAAGGAAGTACTACAAAAAAAGGTAAAAGGAAGAAATTTGTGATCAACTGTG